>MJUU01017500.1:15896-71152 GCA_002080025.1 Modiolus philippinarum | reverse complement strand
TTAAGTGAAGTAATGCCTAAATCAGTATTTACAATATTTGAAAACATGCTAGACGATCTTAAATTTTTGACACAGCGACATATACACATTATATTCACAAGTATACTAATTATATGTATTTTATATTTTGAGTATGTTGTACATGTATTAAGTATTGAGTTTGGATAAAATGTAGAAACCATTGCCAATTTTGGAAAGTTTTTTGTTCTATCTTTCCTTTTATCAGAAGTAAGCAATGAAAGTGTATAACACTATAATGGTAACATAACCAGTGAGGATCATAGTGATCCATCAAGGTTTTTTCTATGAGGTATTAGTTGTTACTGATTTGATCAATGTTTTGGATGCAGAATATAAAGTGGAGAGATTTGAGATCTATTTTGCAATAAAAATGAAAGAAATATATAGTTGATTTATTTTTGAAAATGAACACTTATTAAATTTGATATACTTCCCTTGTACAAAGCCCTATCTTCAAATGATTCTGTTACTTTTCAGAAGTTTAGGTAAAAAAATGCTCTTATCATTTAGCTCAAGTTTTTAGCTCGCTTGGCCTGAAAGGCTATGTGAGCTTTTGTTATCAGTTTTCCTCTGTAAGACTGTCCACCATTAACATTTTAATCTTCTCTGAAACCACCAGGCCATTTTGACCCTGACTGCCAACTTTTAGATTTAGACCCAATCCACCAACCAAAAAAACTTAGTTTAACATTGGCTCACATGGGAAGTTAATTAAAATGTTGTTCTTATATGGAACTACTTGGTCAATTTTAACTTAATTTGGTGGAATGGTCATTAGTTGGGTTCCTTTCAGAATTAAATCCAATGAACCCAGTCAACTACCAAAATGTCTGCCTTATTTATAAACTTAGGTTAATGTAGGACCCCCATGGAAAATTCCGTAAAAAATCTTCTTTTTTGGAACTTTTTGCTCAATTCTGAGCTATACTTGGGTTGAAAAGTCACTTTAAGAGTCCTTTTCAGAGTTATATTACCTCGACTTCAAATAAAATAACTGACTTAGCTGAACTCGACCTAATATAGGCCTCTGCGGGAAATTCATTAAAAATCCTTTCGTAAAGCTTCTTGATTACAGACTACTGGTTTTAATGTTGCTATTGTCCCTACAACTCTATTCATTTCAACCAATAATTTCAACACCACCGAACACTATGTGCAGTCCAGGTGAGGGATCCAGGAGCGTGTATTTAAACATAATATTTCCAAATGTTTTGATTTGATCTACACTGAAGAGACACTAAAATTGTCTTCTGCATTTCCATTTACTGTAATTTCAATATTTAGTGAAAAAGTAATATGCAATGGTAGTATTTTGGCTCCCTCTCCTTGTTAAATATGAATTAACAAAGTGATTTCGCCTCCAGGAACTCATAAATTACACAAAATATGAAAAAAACATTACTGAAACCATTAGAAAGAATAAACATGGAAAAACAAATAGGGAACAAATAAATAAACTTTTACCACTAGCATGGGGAGTATCAGTACATATGTGCTGATTATGGATTTCATATTTAGGAACCCAGTCCTATTACTAGATACAGAAAAAAAAATATTGGTGAACGAATAAGAGTAGAATTCAAATTAAGATACAGAGAGCTTGTTATAGCACAGGAATTACCAAGATCACTGAAGTAAACAGTCCATTTCTTTTCCCCATCATTGGTACCAGTCATGGTACAAGTTTCCATTGTTTCTTGTATCAAGGTGTTTTTAGCAGAGTTGCAACAAAGTTGAACTCGGCTATTGGTTTGGTGATGCGGGTGGGCAGGTGGGTGTCAAACATTGGTGTTCGGATAACAACTCAAAAAGTTTACACCCAATTGTAATGAAATTTGGATATATTGTTGGGTACCAGGAGGGCAGGAACCCTATTGATTTTGGAGAAAGTAGGTCAAAGGTCAAGATCACAGTAACCGAAAATAGACTTAAAATTTCAGAAAAAAATGGTTTCCAGATGATAACTCAAAAAGTTTACATCCAGTTGGAATGGAACTTGTATTTATTGTTGGGTACCAGGAGGGAAGGAACCTTATTGATTTTAGAGAAAGTAGGTCAAAGGTTAAGGTCACAGTGACTGAAAATAGATTAAAAATTTCAGAAACATTCGGTTTTCTCCCATTGAAATGAAACTTTGATATCTTGTTTTGTACCAGGGTAGAAGGAACCCTATTGATTTTGGAGAAAGTAGGTCAAAGGTCAAGGTCACAGTGACTGAAAATTTTAGAAAAATTTGGTTTTCAGATGATAACTCGTAAAGTTGTCATAAAATTGAAATGAAACTTGGATATATTGTTGGGCACTAGGAGGGGAGGAACCCTATTGATCTTTGAGAATGTAGGTCAAAGGTTAAGGTCACAGTGACCGTAAATAGATTAAAAATTTCAGAAAAATTTTGGATGCTGGATGATAAAGTTTCCATCCAATTGAAATGAAACTTGGATGTCTTGTTTTGTACCAGGATGGAAGGAATCCTATCGATTTTGGAGAAAGAAGGTTAAAGGTCAAGGTCACAATGACTGATTGATTGAAAATTTCAAAAAAATGTGGTTATCGGATGATGCTCAAAAAGCTTACACGCAATTGAAATATAACTTACATATATATATTGGTTCCAAGAAGGAGGGGAGTAACCCTATTGATTTTGGAGAAAGTATGTCAAACGTCAAGGTCACAATGACTGATATTGATTGGAAATTTCAGAAAAATGTGGTTTCCGGATGATAACTGAAAAAGTTTAAACCCAATTGAAATATAACTTACATATATAGTAGGGTACCAGGAGGGGAGAAACCCTATTGATTTTGGAAAAAGGAGTTCAAAGGTCAAGGTCACAGTGATCAAACATAGTTTGAAAATGTCAGAAAAATTTGGTTTCCAAAAGATAACTCAAAAATTTTTTACATCCAATTGAAATGAAGCTTTGATATATTGTTGGATATAGACGTTTTCAGAAATTGGTAAATTTTGGTAATCTCCCCTGATCACAATAGGTCCGCCATTAAGAGGTAGACGGGTACCACACACAGTACATTACTTATACTGATAAATTATTGGGAAAAAAATACTTTCTAGATTTTATCATTTTAAGACATGCGTTTGTTTCGTCTACATTGAAAAAAAGTTTTAATTGAGCATTGGTATTTTTATACGACCGCAAAAAAAATTTTGAGGTCGTATAATGGTATGATACTGGCGGCGTCGTTGTCGTCGTCGTCGTTGTCGTCGGCGTCTGTAGACACTTCTTTCCGTGCGATAACTTAAGTTCTGGTTGACGAATCTTTATGAAATTTTAAAACAATGTTCCTTGGCACAAAGTGAAGACTGGGATTGCTTTTGGGTATTGTAGCCCCTCCCGTTTCTGAAAAAAGGGCCAAAAAGGGCCAAATTGGGTGTTCTCATATATATGGTTGTAGAATATTTATTATTTATCAGATTTTTATGGGGTTTCTTTCAGTGTGCTCCTTATTAAATTTCCAATCAGTAGTATGTAAACAGATTTCACATCGCACGTACCGTTCATGAGATAAATGGGGCCCTAACAGGGGGAATCCAAAAAAAATTTTTTTTAATTTTAAGTCCGATTTTGATGCAGTTTTTTTCAATGGATTCCTTCTGAAAAATTAATGTAGTGCTCAATTATTAGATTTTTGTTAACTTGTTTCCTTGCCGAGCTATGAGGGGCCGAACGGGGCCAAAATTGCAAATTTGCAGATTACCTAAAATTTTTATTTTTCATCGGATTTCGATGGGATTTTTTTCTTTGGATTCCTCTTAATATAAGCTTTCAGTAGTATGCGAGCGGATTTAGTGTAGCTCTTACCGTTTCCGAGCTATAAAGGGCCGAACGGGGCCAAAATTGCAAATTTGCAGATTACCTAAAAATTTTATTTTTCATCGCATTTCAATGGGATTTTTTCTTTGGATTCCTCTTGATATAAGCTTTCAGTAGTATGTCAACGGATTTAGTGTAGCTCTTACCGTTTCCGAGCTATAAGGGTTCAAAGGGGCCAAAACTGCAAATTTGCAGATTACCTAAATTTTTATTTTTCATCGGATTTTGATGGAATTTTTTTTTTTGATTCCTCTTGATATAAGCTTTCAGTAGTATGTCAATGGATTTAGCGAAGGCTTTTACCGTTTCCGAGCTATAAGGGGTCAAAGGAGCCAAAACTGCAAATTTGCAGATTACCGAAAATTTTTATTTTTCATCGGATTTCGACAGAATTTTTTCCTATGGATTCCTCTTGATTTAAGCTTTCAGCAGTATGTCAATGGATTTGGCGTAGCTCTTACTGTTTCCCAGCTATAAGGGGTCAAAGAGGAATCATGAGGAGTCATAAGGGCTAATATTATATATTCCGTAGTTTGTGTCCAGCTAATTACTGGGTCAATCTCCTTATTGTGTCCATCTAATTATTGTGTCAAGCTGTTTAGTATGTCCATACTTACTTTAAAATAACACTTGTTTAAATTTCACTGGTCAACATGCTGCGGTCGTATCATGCTGCGCTCGGCGTAGCCCTTTATTTAAAATTTATTAGCACACTAAAATACACGTACTAAAATATTTCACAGAGTAATCATAAAACCTGAAATGATACATGTAACACCCCAATAAACAAGTTGTCAACCTTTCCTGTGAATATACTCTATGTTGTCCCAATTAACACAGGTACCTGTATACCCTTTGAAGTATGCAAGCTACTCTTAAATCTAGCTGAATGTGAAAAAAATCAACACGTTTTAAAACAAAACTGTTTAAAAATAAGCAAACAGTTTATCAAAAAATAGATTTTCAATAAAAAAGAAAGGAAGAACAAGATACACAAAAAACATTTGTAATTTGTATAGCTAGGTTTACCTGTCTTAAAATATTTACTTCAAAGACATAATCTTAAAAGAACTTTAATAGAAAATGGAAAATAGGCGAATTTAGCGGATGTAATGTGGCAAAGTGGAATATCATCAAACAACGTCAGAATACACCTTTTTGAAGATGTGTATTGCACGTGTTTTACTTGATACAGATACAACGTAATTGTAAAAATTTGAAGCTTACCGGGAGTCCCGTTTTCAGATATCAAGATATTCAATCAAGGCAAATACATGTATAACACTTAATGCAATACACATAACTTACAGAACAGAGCACGTCATGACCATATTTGAAGCCAATGGGGAGCTCTTTTTTATATAAAAAAATATACGGTTAAGTTTATTTATCTATGAGAAATGCACATTATGCAATATACCTAATGCAAAGCTGACGGAGGACCTGCTATAAGCAATACACATAAAACGCTTCTACATTCAGGAGTTGTAACAAAATAATGAAATTTGTAAAGAAATCATCCAGCAGAACAGTAAAAACACAAAATAAAATTTAATCTTTAAATATATCTTGATGTGACTTATGTTTAACAATTTTCAAACCACTCAATTCCAATAAATAAAAGTTCATTTAGTAAATCAAATGAATGCAAACCATCAGTTATTGCTATAAAAAAAAAATCGGAATGATGCACTATTTCCTTTTCTTTTTGGAAAATGATATAAACAGAATACACAGATTTTACAGAAAAAGTAACCCTTATTTATTTTTTCCTATTTTTATTTAGATTCACAATGATATTTTAATTTATACCTAAAAGAAGAAATTTTACTCATAATGTGGAAGGTTTTAATTTTTTTTGCTAATGTTAGTATTTAATACCGGAAGAAAATGTGTATTTGGAATTAGAATGAAAAAATTTTTTTTTTACAAAAATAACGTAAAACCTTTATCAAATATATATATTTATCAAAGTTTATTGCAAATAAGTGTGATTTACTAATATAAATAGAGATTTATTCCAAATATGTGCCTAATATTACAATCTATTTTTATGTGCCTAATATTACAATATATCTTTATGTGTATTCCGATGTCGAAAAAAAAAAATAAAATAAACAACAATGCCGAAAAATATATTTCTTTATTCTTTTAATTCATTCTTGGGCAAAATCATTAACTGATACGTATTTCTATTTTCATTTTTGGTGCATCTCGTGAATACGGTACCTACGGTACCTATAAATTTCATTTTTTTAAAAGCATATTACTACAATTAAACGTTAAATATCTGCCTTGAAACTTATTTGTTGCCATTCTGTTATCTTTTATCTTTTCAACGACTCTATTAACATGAATAAACATGTAATTAACAATTTAATTACCCTACCTGTGCGGTACCATTCAATAATGAAGTAATCGAAAAAGCCCGAATCGGGTCAAATCTGTCTACCTGTGTCGGATTTAGTGTTCCGAATGGAACAAGCTGGCGGCCCACACTATTTCAATTTTGAAAACGTCTATTAGGAGGGGAAGAACTTTATTAATTTCAGATAAAGTAGGTCAAAGGTCATAGGGACCGAAAAATAGGTTAAAATTTTCAGAAAATTGGTTCCTGGAAGATAACTCAAACGGTTAAGATTTAATTTAGATGAAACTTTAACATATTTTAGGATACCATTAGGGGAAGAACCTTATTGATTTTTGGGGAAAGAGGCCCACAGCTCAAGGTCGCGATGATTTGAAATAAATTTAAAATTGAAGAGAAAGTTTGGTTTCTGTACTGATTGAAATTGGTTAGTTCAGAGTTGAGGTCACAGTGATTTATATATTTGAAATGTCAAAACATGAAATTTTTACCTTTTTGAATTCTTAGAATTTTGGATATTAGGTAGGAAATATAATAGATTGAAAATTTTAGAAATATTTGGGTTCCACATTAACTTGGTCACAAACCCGATAATATTTGAAGTTGCAACTCGGCTTGTGCACCCTGGTGCCATTTTGATTTTTCAATCTACTTGCATAAAAACCTTTCTGAAGGATAGGTAAAGGCTGCACAAAATCTGTCCCAGACTGCTTAAAATCTTCATCAAGAGAAATTGCACAACAATCGACAGTAGAATCTAATGTATAAAAATTAAAAATGTGGAGGTGTTTTTTAATGATTACACATACTACAGAACGTTTAATTTGAGGTACCTAATGACCAATTATGGCTTGGAAAACATAACAAAAATCAATCAACAATGAAGTACCTACAGACAACTAAAGTTGTTTTAGTATTGCTCAGTTATTAGACATTTTAAACTTGTCGCATATATAGTCTTGTCTTTCCAACAATTCCCCGGACTTAACTAAAATATTTAAACTATAAGCCACGGGTGCCCCGCCAACAAATTTATCAGACTAGAAAACCTTTGTCATTTGGACATAAAATTAGTTTCATAAACGGTAAATTTCGTTATGATGTACACGTGTTTCAAGGAGTAACTTCTCATCAGCAGCATTATGATGATTGTTTAATTAATATTTCAGATTTTTTTTTGCTATCTATTGGTTAATCGACCTTAACAAAAATATCCGAACTAAGGTTACTGAAGCATAAAATATGGACCAGTTTATTAATTTTATTTTTTTTTATTTATATGTAGTACATGTACTAACCACTGTGATTAATTTGATTAATCAAAATTGTTATGTTATATGCAGTTTAGAAATGGACCTAAACACAAAAATGTAACAAAGTCATTCATGTGTACTAGGTAGGTCAAAGTCATCCAATTGTTCAAGAATGGGGTAGTTCTCATCAAGATGATTAATTTGATACATCATAGTGATATGTTGTGTAATTATTGAGAAATGGATGATGTTTAGTTATTGAGAAGTAGACTGAAATGCAGAATTTAACCAGACTCGTTCAAGCGTAAAATGTAGGCCATGGACTCCCAAGTGTTTGTGAAATGAGTAGTTTTCCTTTACATGAATGTTAAAGTGAACTATCATGATGCTACAATACATAGTTGAGAAAAAAATTGAACGCAAAACTTAACAAAGTCGCCCAAGCGTAAAGTGTAGGTCGAAGCCACCTTATTTTCAGTGATTTTGGTAGTACTCATCAAGGCAATTAATTTGATGAAATATCATATCTTATAATGTGCCCTTGTTGAAGAAGAACTTAAATGCAAAACTTAGACAAATTACGAAGCGTAAAATGTAGGTCTAATCCACCTTATGGTCAATGATTTGGGAAGTACTCATCAAGGCAATTTGATGAAACTACATTGTCTTATAATGTGAAGCTTTTGAGAAATTGACTTAAACGCACCACACAAGCATGAAATGTAGGTCAAAGAGTCAAACTTCCAAAGGAACTATATATTTAGGACTATCAAAGATATACCTACTGGTCGATTATCATTGTTCTACCCCATTACAGTTTCTGAGAAATGTACTTAAATACAAATATTAAACGGATGTGTGGACAGAAGGATGGACAAGGGTAGCACTATATTCCTCTTCCACATTTGTGGGCGGGGCACAAAAATATTCAGCATATCAAGATCTACCCACCTGCTAATTTTGAAGAAAATCTAAAAATCCATATAAGAGTTATTGCCCTTTATTTGTCACATTTTTCATGATTTTATATTTTTTGTCTTGTCTTTCAAAAACTGGTTTGAGCTATAGTTCTAGTTTAAATTGCAAAAATGTTCAGCATATCAAGATATATTCATATGCCAATTTTGAAGAATATCTAAATGTAATGAAGGAGTAATTGCCCTTTATTTGTCAATTTTTTTCAAAATTTTATATATTTCGTCTTACATTTCAAAAACAGTTTTTTATCAAAATTCTAACCATTAAAAATACTGAGGCTTCATTCCGTGTATGGCACTCGTTAGATGTCCTTGGTACTGGATTTGGCCTCCTATTTCGATTTTTTATGGTAATGAGTACTTCTTTTTGAACAACTATTGGATTATTGCTTTCCATATTATTTGATTTTAATGCTGCTGATGAAAGGTTACTCCTTGAAACACGTGTACAGTATAATCAAATTTACTGATTTTCATGCAACTTGGATCAACTTGGGTAATTTCTGTATGTTAAAATGTTCAGAATATCAAGATCTGCCAACATGCCAATTTTTAAGACAAGAAAATCTAAATATCAATATAAGAGTTATTGCCCTTTATTGGTTTAATTTATCATGATTTTTGTCTCGCCTACGACATATGCATTCAAAGTGTTTACGTCTCTATCCATTGTCTTGCGTCGGCGTCACAAAAAAAATTCTGTCACATTTTTCTCAGAAACCATGTATCAGAGCCTTCTGCAATTTGGCCTGAAGTATCAGTAGGGGACCTATACCGTGTAACAGAGTTTGATGTACATCTCGCATGCCAACTTCCTGTTTGGCAGAACTTAGCATATTTTTGGGGTTTTGCAAATTTCTGTCACATTTCTCGGGAACCATATATGATCATATATACCAGCCATCTTCAATTCACTATGGAGAATCAATATGGGGACCAATACTATGTAACAGAGATTGGATATGAAGACCACTTCCTGTTTGACGGAACTTAGAATGTTTTTGCTGTTCGGCATCACACAAAAAAAAATCTGTCAGATTTTACTCAGGAACCACAGATCATAGCCTCCTGAAATTAAACATGGAGTGTCGGTATGGGGGTCTATTCCGTATAACAGAGCAGGGAACTGCATCCCTGAACAGAGTTTGGGATCTCTCATATGCCCACTTCCTGTTTGACGGAACTTGGAATATTTTTCGTGTCTTGAAAATTTCTGTCATATTTTTCTCTGTAAACACATTTTCCCGCCTTCTGAAATTTCTCATCTGGTATCAGTATGGTGAACTGTGTAAGAGAGCTTCGAATCTCTCGCATGCCCACTTGTTTGACAGAAATTAGAATATTTTTTGCATTATTACGACGGCAACATATGATTTCCCTGGAAGACTTACTACCAAGTTGTGATTAGGTTAGTTGTTAAGTAATTTTAAGTGGTAGGTCAATGTTATTTAGTATATGGGTTGGTCATGGATAGTACATGATAGTCTGTCAAACGGCTTTTGTCACGCAGTCCAGTGAGCATGTTAAATTTTTGTGATTAATTAAGATTCTCAGTATCTTGGTCTTGGGTAGTATATGACAATCTGTAATGTGGCTTGTCCTTCACCTCCATTTCATGGTCTTTGCATGTTAAGTTCTAGTTCAGTTTTTATAGTAACTCTTTATCTTTATGGTGGGTCAATGAAATTTGTGTGTGGGGGCTGGACTAATGCAAAAAATGGCAGTCTGCTATATGTTTTTGTCAGTAACCCAATTTCAAGGTCCTGTGAACATTTCAAGTTTCTCAGTATTTATTAGTGGTAGGTCAATGATACTTTTACAATGTAAGTAGGTTGGTCTAAGGTATTACATGAGAGTCTGTCATACGACTTGTGTCTGTGACTTAAATTTCACTGTCTAGTAAACATGTTTGATTTCTTGTGCTTGATATTTGGAATTTTGCTTGGTCTTGGGTGGAACATGACAGTCTGCTATATGGCTATGATCAGTGACCAAAATTTAACAGTCATGTTAAGTTATTTAGTTGCGTCTTTTTGATTGAGTCACATTATTTTAGTGACCAAGCAAGACGGGGTCTGCACTTGTATATGTTTCGTCTTTTACATGTATTTCAAAAAACAGTTCGAGATAGAAATTAAGTTTAAATTGCAAAAAAGTTCTGCACAGCAAGATCTACCTAATTGCCAGGTTTGAAGAAAGTTAAAATGCCCATATTGGAGTTATTGCCCTTTATTGGTCCAAAATTTTTGCAATTGTATGCATTGTCTTGTATATCAAAATGATTTTAGATAGAGTGCAAAAATTGCAGTATATCAAGGACTACATTTCATTGAACATGGCCAAGTTGTCCGATCCCATCCAAGTTGGTCGACATCGGGGTACTTAGTTTTACAATTAAGCCTATGGTAAAACCTATTAACACATTAAAAGACTTCTTTGAAACTACATGGCCAAACGGAATCAAACTTTGTCACGAAAGTCCCTTTGAAAAATGTGTCTGGTAAGTCAGCATTATACCGGTATCCAAGATGGCCATCGGCGGGGAACAAAACATTGGACCCTATTGGAAGCATTCAAAAGATTTTCTCCTCTGAAACTACATGGTCAGTGGATCCAAACTTTATTACAATAGCTCCTTGGTGGTCCTCTTTTCAAAAATCCGGCAAATCCACATCTCATCCATTATTGGTGCCAGCAGGAATCTTAGTTTTACATGGGACTGGCAAGTCCGCACCACATTCAAGATGATCGCCAGCAGGGAACATGGCTTAACATTTAACCCTATGGGAAAGCATTCAGAGATCTTCTTTGAAAAAAGTGTCTTGCAAATCTCTACTTCATCCAAGATGACCGCCAGCTTGGAACAAAGTTTAACATTGTATGCTTTATGAAAACTCAATCAAAGATACTCTCCTCTAAAACTACTAGGCCAACTGGAACCAAACTTAGTTACAATAGTCCTAACTTGGCACTTTTTGTTAAAATGTGCCTGGTCAGCTACTAGGCCTATTGAAACCAAACTTAGTCAAATAATTAGAAGGTTCCCTGCATTAAGTTTTCACCCTATGCAAAATGATTGCAATCCAGAATATAGTTAAACTTTGAAGCAAACAACATTAAGGTCTATTTGCATACTTAAAATCAGGCCATATATCATTGAAGTTATTTTGACTTTTCTTCAGGTATGCCCAGGTAAGCGATACAGGCTCTTGAAAGCCTCTTCTCTTGTCTAATGAAAAATAAAAATATTTAAATTTTGAAAATCTTACCAAAAAGGGCAATAACTCAAGATGGGTAGTTTTTTTCTCCAAAATTGTTGGGCGCGTAGATCTTACCATTACTTGTCAGATTTTTCTTTTATATCTGAGGGGGTGGACAGGGGTTACATTTCTCCTTTCTCCTGCCCCTTCTCTCCCTTCTCCCGCCCCCACTCTCCTTTCTCCCGCCCCCTTTGTCTTGTCTCCCGGGTTTAATTGCTATTGGAACATAAAAACCTAGACGATTATTATTTCATTTTACTGCAAATTGAGCAAATGTCTTGATTTTCTGATAGTTTCGACACCATTTTGTCCTTTTACTAGTTTTATAATGGAAGGTTATACTCCTTGAAACACGTGTGTATGCCAAAGGTAAGAGTCTCTTGCTATGCAAGTATAAATCTTTATGTTAGAAATGTTATGTCATAGCCAAGAACAAGTGAAAGCCGATACTTAAGAACAATGATATACTGGGGTATCTATAGTCTAATGTTAACACGTCAGTCGCTAGTTACAAGACTGGTCAACCAACTCGTGATGACGACCATAGAATTAACGGAATATTAATTTCATAAATGTTTCCTCGATCATATTCTTGGAGGATTGTTTTTCTTGTTAGTACTGAAGTTCCCATGATGTTTTAAAATATCGTATCAGGTGAGATACATTACATATAGTATCTACATGGAGAGAAGGAATGTTACTACCAATGAATGGAAAATGAACGACAGGAAAACTGAAATCATCACGTTTGTCGTTGATTTTTGTATTAGTCGACCATCTTTATTAATTTCGAGAAATAATTAACTTAAACGAATACTTCTTTTTGGACAACTTTTGGATTATGGTTTTTCCATATTATTTGATTTTAATGCTGCTGATGAAAGGTAACTCCTTGAAATACGTGTACAACTTAAGGAAATTTACTGTTTTTCAAGCAACTCCGGTATTTTTTGTATTTTAAAGCCGCCTTTATAGTTTCTCTAGTGTCTTTAATTTCGAGTTGGTTGAGATACACAATTTAGATTGAAGTACTCATTGAAATAGGAATTATTGAGTGAAAAAACATCTTCAATATATGGAAAAGCGAAATTAAACAACTTAGCAATGGATTTTTTCTTATCTTCAGTAGGTTTTATATCAACTCGGATTTCGTTAAAATGCAGAAACAGATTGGTAGCGGCAGGGTTGCACAGAAATCTACATTAAAACAAATGCATATAAACTACTTATAAAAACAAAATACCGCCCGAGAGATACATGGGAATGTGAGTTGTTAAAAAGGGACGAATTTAAAATCTAAAAAATAATATTAAATTATAAAAACCACATGGCAAAATA
Organism: Modiolus philippinarum; assembly: GCA_002080025.1. Classification (NCBI taxonomy): domain Eukaryota; kingdom Metazoa; phylum Mollusca; class Bivalvia; order Mytilida; family Modiolidae; genus Modiolus; species Modiolus philippinarum. Next base: position 58,100 of record MJUU01017500.1, on the reverse strand, counting down.
CTAAAACGGATTTCCATTTTTTTTTTTTTATTTTTTATGTGTGTTTTATAATTTTACGTTATTATTTTTAGATATTAAACGTTATTTTTTAGATTTTAAATTTATTCGTTTTAACAGATACATGTTATATATAGTATAATTCCAGTTAGCCATAAACCACAAACTTGAGATTGCAGTCTTTCAAAAGTATTCAGCAACAATATGCTAAAAATTCACAGCGATAAAAGATTTGGTTTGCACAAAAGATGTCAATTATAATACTGCTCCTACCACTGTGCAATGCAACATAGCCAGATAATTGCAACATGGCCAGATAATTGAAACATAGCCAGAGACGACTGAAAGTTTTCGAGTTCGTATAAAAGACGAAATCTTTCACAGTGCTTAAAAATCAGCATAACACAAACGTTACCAATACCCTGTCTCGGTGAGATTTATAGTCTTGTTGAAAATATGAGTTTTACTACATATTTTTTTTCTAATTAATTCAAAACCGGTGCACTATTCCGAAGATACACATAATGCTATTCGATATTTGTAAGTCAAAGTACTAAAACAAAATAATTGCAAAAACTATAGTCTTTCGCATGGTCAAGAGGGAGTGGAGTTATGCACCATGGACCAAAATGAACAATTGTGTGTCGTATTTTTATCTTTTTTAACTTATTATGTTGCCCGTGTCAACAGCCACATGAAAATAATCTACTATTCAATAGTAGTAACCCTTGTAAGATTTGACGCCTCAAACATTTACATGATTCTAGAAACTGAAAAAAATTATGATGCAACAAACACAGCATCATGACGAAAAATATCAATTAATTCTGGCAAAAGCATGAATGAGAAGTATTTTTGTTTACATTTCCAATAATAACTCAAAATTTAAATGTACCATCAGAAAAATGTGTACATTAGGAGAGATAGAGTAGCGCTGGCTGACAACTTCATGCTGGATAGATCTGCACAAATTTTAGCATGACAACAAAATCATTTTACAGAGATTATTGTTCCTCAGAAGGGTCAAGAGAAAGTCAAAAACAGCGACAAAAACCTGTATTTAAATATTTGTATCAGATGTTCCATTGCCTGGCTTTACCACTCTGTCCCAATTACGGTACATTTACACACATTCTGTCATTGTTTATCAGATACTGCAGTTTAGATTCGCTTATTTATAATGAATAGAGTTTGCAACTAAATTAATTACTTGTTGTGAAAACATGTATCATATATCAGCTAGCAAACACTCAAGCCACAAAAAGCAATGGAAAAGTGTACCCCAAAAACAAGAATCAGATGGATAGGTCTGATCAGATAAACACGTAGTACCCGTCACACTGCCTCGGATATACCATGCTTTAAGTTATATTTGATGTATATAATAAAAAAACTTATCAAAATCTACCATGGTCTGTGATATAGAACTGACATTCAAAAAAAAACTCAAGTATTTTCTAGAAGGTAGCTCCGATGGATTAAGCAGAGGTCTATCAAGTGACAATATCGCTCACTGTCTATGTGAAAGGGTAAAAAATATAAACTAATGGTTCAAATTTGTTCAGTAGTGTAAAGATGTAAAGTGTTTCTATATACGGTCCAGTGTTAATATATGTTTCACGCTGGCTAGTCTTTGAACCCGATAAAAAGCACCTTAAATACTTTGGCCAGGATTGATTCCATTGGCCCAGTAGTTTCACTCGTCGGTAAAAATTATAATAGAGAACAAAAAGATAACAGGAAACACCTACAATTGCTGAAAAACACAGTCACATGCCACAATGTACCAAGGAACTGCACAAGAAAAAAACACAATAAAAACAAAAGACAAACGTAAAATGGTCCCATGTGAAAAATAAAAGTGACAACAAAAGTCAGAATCGATCAAAGGAAGAGACCAGTAAGGAAAATCCGTATAACATTCGACTGAATCAGGGGAACACAAACTATGCTCACCACTGGCGATCGTTTTTGTGTAAATTGCGAAATCGAGAACAATTTTTAAGCGGGAACTATACAAAGGCTATCGTGAAATTGTTTAGTACCCATTGGTCCATTTGTTTGAGAAAATAATGTTTTTTTGAATGTGTTACCATGGGATCTAATGTTAAAAACTATTTTCCCCTTATGTTAAACGTGAAAACCCGCAAAAGCCATTTTTGCAAAGGAGCTATCCAAAGAATATCGTAACGAGTTGCCTCCTATTGGATCGGTAGTTTCAGAGGCAATATTTGAATGCATCCCTGCATGGTCTAATAGACCATGTGATCTCCCGACGGGAGCATGGAAATCTCCCGGATTTTCAAGGGCTTCTTTAACCTCCCGGAATTCCAGTAATATCTCCCGGAAAATCGGCTTCCAGCCAAAATAAAAAAAAATGTGTACGAAATCGCCATTTAGGAAAATTCCCTTTGGCAAGTGCTATAATTAGCCTATAGTTACATGACCCTCATAATCTTTATCACTGTAATATAATTGTCCAAACTGACACTTTAAATATACCTGTACTGCTAATTAAAGAATTAGGTCAGTTGTAAACAAACGCCGTCGGTGTTTTGTTCACCTGTGATCCCGGGCATGGTATCACTAATTACCGGTCAATCAGAAAAAACCTGCTTACCTGTATAGCAATTAACTATCAGTTGTTTAAAATTATTAATGCTTTGAACATGAAAATCTTTCTTTAAGCAATTTTTTCATAATTAACAGGTCAAACTCTCCCTTTGATTACATTGATTTTTATTTTTCAGATCATGTTTTTTTTAGAGTTGGGTTATTTCCCTTTAAAAATTGTCTTTTCATTTCCATCAATTTATTTTTTAGAATTGAACTTTTGCTAAAATTTGCTTAATCAATACAGCAGAAATTTTAATTTGATCACTATTTTAGCTGAAAAAGTGTTTGTAAACAATGTCTCTTTGATATTTTGCAAAATATTTTTTTAAAAATTACTTATTTATAGGAAGTATTAGATATAGAAATTTAAAAATACAGTTCTGTTGACTATGTACAAATTTTCTCATTAACAGCTAAATGAGTGCATAATAAAGATTAAAAAAAAGAGCTACATGAGTGCATTCTGCAGTAAGCAAAACAGTTTTGTGTGAAAATAGACATTCCACAGAAACCATTAATAGCAACTTTAACCTTAACCTGGAACAATGATGTGTTTATTAGATAAACCAAATACATTGCAATTATAAATCCTAAAAATAAAATCTTCATAGTACACATTGCCCTGCAATATTGATACGCAAAGTGACTAATGACCTCAAAATCCTATCTTAATCCCTGGCAGTATATAGAAATATGGCGATAAAAAATCTCCCTGATTTTACCTGAAAAAATGGCTAATCTCCCTGAAAATCAAGGCCATCTCCTGCACTGGCTCCAGACACCTATCACATGTATGAATTATGTGTTCAATTGTATTCTGCTGACGGCCATCTTGGATAAAGTCAGAATTTTTGCAGGGGACCATCGAAAAACTATTGCGAACAAGTTTGGTTCCAAGTTACGCAGTCGCTCGGACGAAGACGAAAAGTGATGGCAATGGCAAAAGCTCATTCTGGCTATTTTCTGAATTTCGACGCCGCATATTAAAAAAACCATAACATTGAAGAAAATAATTGTAACAGGACAAAAAAAATGCTTACGAGAAAAACATCGTATTTGTAGCAAAGATGAATGAATTCTGAAAAAAAAATAAAATTGGTGATCATTTTTGTGTGTTTTTTCTATATTTGTTTTGTTTTATTTTGTTTGTTTTTGTTTTGTTTAATATTTGTTTTGTTTGTTTTGTTTTGTTTGTTTTTCCTGTGTGTGAGTGTGTTTTTTTTTCTTTCATACTGCTAAATAAGATAAACGGAGAGCTTTAAATATCATTTAATATGAAATTAATACGTAAATATTTATGCAATGATGAAATCCATCGATTATGTGAAAAACATTGGTTGTAACTACTGATTTTAAGCAGAAAGCAGCTTTAAACTCGGAATAGAGCAGCCTATCACTTTTCACCACAACGGAATGTAATATTCTTTTAAAACACATTCATACAGGAAGTTGAATTTGCCCTTCCGAAATTTACATTACATATTCCCACAACCAGTATGGAATATCCTTGATGAATTACTGATGATTACCTGAGTATCGAGAGTTGTTAGTGTTTTGGGATGGGTGTTTCTGTATTTGTATTTTTTACTATTCATTGTCAACACTTTCTTGAAGTTTTTTATTGCAAAAAAATAATTTAAAAAAAAAGCGTTTTGGTTCTTAATTAATATTTATTTTCATGTACATTTTCATCTCCCTCGTCAGTGCTTTTTCTCCTTTCTCCCGCACCTCTCTCCTTTCTCCTTTCTACCTTAAACCTGTCCACCCCCTCATATGTGTAACTGTTTTTGAGTACTTTGCAAAAAAACTGCAATTTACCACTATGTTTTTTAATTTTTATACTTTTTTTAGCTTTTTGTTTGGTCTTGGGACTAATCGAATACAATTTTGAAACTGCATACCCTGTTGATGACCAGCAGAATCAGATGAGAAGATTTTTGAAATTGTTGACGGATGGGTGGACAGATGGATGCAAGTGATGGCAAAAGCTCACAAAGCCTTTCAGTGACCACCAGCGTGGAGCACAAGTCAAATATTGAACTAAAGGAAAAGATATTCAGAAATATTGGACCCAATGGGAAAACATATTCAGAACTATTGGACCATATGGCAGAATACGTTCAGAAATCTCCCCTTAAAACACTAGGCAAGTTGGAACAAAACTTCGCCACATTAGTAGAAAAAAGAAGGGAAACGGGGAATGTGTCAAAGAGACAACGACCCAAAGGGGAGTAACAACAACTCAAAGCCACCATAAGATCTTTAATGAACGGTGAGAAAACCCCACACCCAACGGCAGGTCGGAGTCGGGCCCTGAACAAAGAGCAATCAAGTCCAGCGAAATAAACATCATCCTAGACTCCTATAGACATAAAGTAAACTAACTAGAAAAAGGACAAGACACACAAAGGCTTAATAAATTCCTGACTTAGGACAGGCGCAAACCTGCTGCGGCGGGGTTAAANAAAAAAACAATCGTAACAACAGTAAAATTCAGTTGGCAACAGGACTGAGTCAATTGTGAAAAATGAAACTGAAAGAACTAAATATACGGACAAAAACATGAAATCAGAAGAGACTACTAACGGTTAATTGACATGCCACAGTCTTTGGATGGTCCTGTAAAAAAACTTTTTTTCAGGATTGCAATTTAAGGGAGTAGGCCTGGGTAGGCTTTATTTTCCAGTCGTTTAATTTTTCTGGTATTTACAGTATTTAATCTATAGATGTCCGTATAAACTTTAAGCAGTTTTCAAAAATTTTTACCGTTCCGTTTTGTGTCTAGTGGTCATCAAAGATAGTATGTTTCCTCATTTTATTTGGTCTGTTCAGGACTTGCTTCTTATGTATAAAATAGGCTCTAATTGAAATTGTTTGATATAAAATATCCCAAATGCAAAATTCAGTAGTATAAAAAAAGTGTGAAAATATGCATGAAATCAAATAATAAATTTCAATAGTTTGAAGTAACATACATTGGGGATTTGGGCCGTTTAGACTGAAAAGTTTACCAAATTTTTATCAGTATTAAACACTTCTTATAAAAAATTGAGTTGTTTAATTTTTACCGAAAACTGAGAATAGAAAGGAGATAAGCTTATGTAAGATAAAATAAAATTTTAGAAAAATCTACCGTTGCTTTTTTTTAAATTTAGAATAAAGTAGTCAAAAATCAATAAAATTCCTGAAACTATGCTTTAAATTACCTCCCTTGAAAGAAATCTGAGTTTTGTATATTTTCATTATTTTTAGATATAATTGCACGAAATGTAGAGTGAATGTGCTAATAATAAATAACTGGATGTTAGGTAGTTATTTACATGACAAAAAAAGAATATCTATTTGATTTGTGAAATATTTTTTTACAATTTTGAAATTTTAATTATATCTATCACAATGTTGCTTTTTATTTATGTAAGGTTGGTGAAAAACATATAGTTTCCATAACGAGAACTAGTTGATTATGAAATTTCTCACATCGAGTTAAATAAATTTTGCAATTGTTTGAAAGCGAGGCTTGCCGAGCTTTTAAACATTTGAAAATTTATTTAACGAAATGTGAGAAATTTCACAATTAACGTGTTTAAGTTGTGGAAACTGTTTCTCTATATATATATAATGACTAGACGAAAAACACAGAGGATTGTATTCCGAATACATTTGGCGGGAAATGTCACGAAACTTGTTCTCCTCTCTAGAGAGGAGAACAAATGTTTCCACACCGTCCAGGGAACGTGAAAACTGGATAGAAATTAGAGAAAAAGTATTCTCTCTATACCCCAGGTATGGTCACAAGCAGGAAACACAGTTTTAACCACTCATTGACCCAACTTTCCAAATTATGTATTGTCTCTTTCCAAGATAGTGATCTTCTATCTGTAGTTGTATGCTTATTTCATTCAAAGAAAATGGGATGGTCCCCTCTAAAAAAGGGTTATTTCCAGTTTTGTGCATTATCACAAACTATATTTATAATTGGACCCAATAGAAAAAGACACATCCAGAGATCGTATCCTCTGGAACCACTGAAGCAAATGGAATCAAACTTGGCTGCAGCAGTCTTTGGTAGTCCTGTTTTAAACCAGAGGCCCCTAGGAGCCTGTATTGCTCACCTGGCTTTCAGTTGCCACAATCAAGGTAACATTGTAAGTTATACAGTTGATCTTCAGTTTCTCAAACTTTCGTAGCTCAAACACCTCCAATATCTTGAAATGTTTTTAAAGTCTGATCATGTTTTACTATTTTCTTTGTTGGGCTTTTTTGACAAAAAGCGTTCTTGCTAAGGACCACTTTCGACACCAGTTTTGAAGTCGAGACATCATTTTGTAAATGGCAGTCAACAAACAATTTTCAACATCAGTTTTGAAGTCGCAACATCAATATCTACTTGGAAATCAAATTTCATTGAAATTGGACAATGTTGAATTTTCCCGCCTTTTTTTTGCGGCTATTTTAAAAATGGTTGTCAACGAACAATTTTTAACATCAGTTTTGAAGTTGCGACATCAAGACCAATTTGGAAACCAACTGTCATTGAAATCGGACAATGTTGAATTTTCCCGCCTTTTTTGGCGGCCATTTTGAAAATGGCGGTCAAGGAACAATTTTCAACATCAGTTTTGAAGTCGCCACAGCATGGGAAACATTTCATCAATTTTCACTTAACCTTCATCTTCTATAGTTTTGGAAATAAGAGATGAAAAATACGAAAATTGAAAAAAGGGCAATAACTCCTACAAGGGTTTATGGATTTTCTTCAAAAATTTCAGGGTGGGTAGATCTTGATATGCTGAACATTTTTGCAATTTACACTTGACCTCTATCTGTTACACTTTTTGAAATCAAAAATGCAAAAATTTTGAAAATTTAACAGAAAAAGGGCTAAACTCCAAGATGGGTTTTCAGATTTTCTTGAAAATTGCACACTGGGTAGATCTCATCATGCTGATCATTTTTAACTTGTCAGATTTTTTATATCTGTAACAGTTTTCGAGTTATAAGCCAAAAACTGCAATTCATCCCTATGTTCTATTTTTAGCCACAGCAGCCATGTTGGTTTTCCGATCTGCACCAAAATCACAAACTTTAGTCTCCTTATGCCAAGGAACATTTGTTTTAAGTTTGGTTTCATTTGACCCAGTGGTTTCAGAGAAGAAGATTAAAATGTAAAAGTTTATGGACAGACGACGGACGCCAAGTGATGGCAAAAGATCACATGGCCTTTGGCCAGGTGAGCTAAAAAGCAATCTAATTAAAATTAGATCTCCACACTTGCTCTTTTTTTTTGGTCGCTGCATGGGAGCGACCAAAAAAAAAAGAGCAAGTGTGGAGATCTAATTTTAATTAGATTGGCTAAAAAGGAGATGTTTATCAGGTTTTTGTCAAAGATGGCTGCCATGGGGGAACATAGTTAAACCTTTGATCCTTTGGAAACACTGAAAATATCTTCACTGAAACTATGGACCAACTATCCCTAGACTTGGCAACAATAGTTCTTGGGTGGTCCCCTGTAAAAACACTATTTTCACAGATGTCAGTGGGTATCTAAAATTGACCATGGACCATATGGGAAACAACAAAGTTGATAGGCCAATAGGAACAACAAATGGCCACAAAGTCTTTAGGTGGTTCCTAAAAATTTGCATTTTATCCAAAGGCAAAGATCATAGTTTAACATTGTATCCTATGTAAAAACACATTCAAAGTTCTTCTCCCCTGAAACTGCAAAATCAATTCCACCTAAACATGGCCACAATAGTCTTAAGGTATTCCCTTGAAAAAAAAAAAGTTTTTTTTTTTTTTTTTTAGGTTCTCACTTTTTCCCAGATGGCTGCCAAAAGAGAATAGTTTAAAATTGATCGCTATGAAAACAGCTTCCAAGATCTCTGAGTTTGCAAACTTGCCAACAATATTCTTTGGATGGTCCCCCTGAAAATAAGTGTTTTAGATCATTTTGTCCTTCATCCAAGTACAGTTATCTGTTTCTCAAAGATCTTCTTCTTGGAAATAACTAGACCAAATGGAATCAAACTTTCCAATAAAAGTCTTTTGGTTGTTCCTTTAAAAAGTGTTTCAAGAATGCATTCTACCAAGATGGCAGCCAGAGGGAAATATAGTTTAACATATTGGACCCTAAAATAAATCAAGACAACTTCCTATCTGAAACTACTGGGCTGATTGGAACCAAACTTGACTACAATAGTCCTTGGGTGGTTCCCTTTAAAAATTCGGGACATCATTTTATCAAAAATGGCTGCCAGCAGATGAACAATCTATTATCATTGGACACTACAGGAAAAATTTTCCGACATCCTCTCCTTTTAAACAACCATGCCACTTGAAACCAAACTTCTTGGGCGGTCCCAAAAAATCATTAACACTCAAAATTTGTACATGTGGTCTTGAACCAGATTTAATTATAGCATGAAATAAAACAAGTCAATAGCTGGTGTCGTTTTAATGTAGAAAAGTCATATGCAACAGAATTAAATCATTACAATCACTGATTACTATCGCACAACACATACATCCAATTTCATACAGACATATACATATGACAACATTTAATACTTCACTTTGTGATTATACACGTATTTGACTTACAGGTCAATTTATCATAATTAACTGCTTAAAATTAAATGTGTATACTTTGATAATATATTACATGTAATTGAAGTTTCTTTTATCTTTGCCTTAAATTTCAAATCTTTGATGAGATTTGATTATTTTTTTAACACTGAGAATGCATAATATTCGGGAAAGTCACAGTGCTATTTAATGAAATAAAAAATTGATGGGTGTTCCATGGAACACTTGTGTCGCCTGCACCACAGAAGAGCCATTTTTGGCCAAGTGAACCTCTAAAATCTGTAAAAACAAAAACAAGTGATCAAAAAATTCTGAATGGTTGGTTGGAATATGACTTATAGCTTTGAAAGATAACCACATCAACAAATTAAATTAACAAATGACTTATCCTCTAAAATCTGCAAAATCAAAATATTACGTATCAGATGCAAAGCAAGATCCTGCAAGTTTGGTTGGAATCTGACTTATAGCTATGATGGAGTTGAGGATTAACTAACCAGAATAACAAATGAGCAACTTTGGCTCCTTGAACCTCTAAAATATGTAAAATCAAAACTCTAAGTATCAGGTACGCATCTACACCAGGTGAAAAACATATCCTGAAAGTTTAGTTGGAATTGGACTAGCAATTTTGAAGGAGTTGCGGATTCAAAAACCGACAGCCTCACATATGAGCAATTTTGGCTCCTTGAACCTCTAAAATCTGTAAAATCAAAATTCCAGGTATCAGGTGCAAAAGTACACTAAGTGAACAACATATCCTGAAAGTTTGGTTGGAATCAGACTAGTAGTTTTGAAGGAGTTGACAATTCAAAAACCGACAGACGATGCAGGACGACGACAATGTAAGATGACGGATAGTAATCCATATGTGTCGACTTTGCTTTCAGCAGGCGACACAAAAATCAGCAAACTGCATTTCAAATATATTTGGGTTGCAAATATTACAAGTTATGTCAAAATCAATCTTATCAGACAATGTTAATATTTCAAAAATAATATTTTATTTATATTTTTGTCTTTAATTAATTTCAACTCAATATTTATACAAATATTTTAACAAAGATCCCACAATATGAAGTCTTTAAATATGAATACATCAATTCCTTACACAAAAACAAAAAATGTGTAATTGAGCTTCAAAAACAAAATCTTATTACAAAATGCCTCCAAATAATGTTTAAAACTCATAATGGAATGCTATAAAATGACAACAATTGTCAATTTACTATGCTCAAATTATCATAAGTTAGAGTACTAAGAATGAAGTCACACAAAAACTTCATCTTCCCGAGTCCACTGTTTGAGGTCGATGTCTTTCCCAGAAACCCTTGACAGATTTGGCTTATATTTTCTAGGCAGCTTCTCTAAATCAGAGGCAAATTGGTGAGCCAATAAAATCAAATAAAGGGCTACGCCGAGCGCAGCATGATACGACCGCAGCATGTCGTCCACTAAAATCTGAAAAAGTGTAATTTAAAGCGAGTATGGACAAACGAAAGAGCTTGACACAATAATTAGAAGGACGCAATAAGGAGATTGACCCAGAAATTAGCTGGACACAAACTAGGGAAAATAAAAATTAGCCCTTATGACTCCTTATGATTCCTCTTTGACCCTTTATAGCACAGAAACGGTAAGAGCTACGCCCAATCCATTGACATACTGCTGAAAGCTTATATCAAGAGGAATCCAAAGAAAAAAGACCATCAAAATGCGATGAAAAGAAAAATTTTAGGTAATCTGCAAATTTGCAGTTTTGGCCCCTGTGAACCCTTATAGCACGGAAACAGTAAGAGCTAAGCAAAATCCATTGACATACTACTGAAAGCTTACATCAAGTGGAATCCAAAGAAAAAAATCCCATCAAAATCCGATGAAAAATAAAAATTTTAGGTTATCTGTAAATTTATGATTTTGGCCCCCTTCGGCCCCTCATACCCGGAAACGGTAAGAGCTACGCCAAATCCGTTGACATACTACTGAAAGCTTACATCAAGAGGAATCCAAAGAAAAAAATCCCATCGAAATCCGATGAAAAATAAAAATTTAAGGTTATCCGTAAATTTATGATTTTGGCCCCCTTTGGCCCCTCATAGCTGGGTAAGGAAACAAGTTACCAAAAATCTAATAGTAGAGCGCTTTGTAAATTTTTCATAAGGAATCCTTTGAAAAAAATTGCATCAAAATCGGACTAAAAATAAAAAAATTAAATTTTTGATATTCGCCCCTTTTGGGCCCCATTTATCTCGTGAACGGTACATGCCACGTGAAATCCGTTGGCATACAGCAGATTGGAAATTTTCTAAGGAGTTTACTGAAAGAAACCCCATCAAAATCAAACAAATAATAAAGATTCTACAGTCAAATATGTGAAAACACCTAATTTGACCCCTTTTGGCCCCTTTTTTTAAAACGGGTGGGGCCACAATGACCAAAACTTACCCAGGCATTCCTTTTGTGCCAAGGAACATTGTGTAAAAATTTCACAAGGATTGATCATCTGGAACTTAAGTTATTGGCCAAAAACAAAAGTGTCTACAGACAACGACAATGACGACGACGACAACGACAGCACCATACCATTATACGACCGCAAAAATTTTTGCGGTCGTATAACAAAACTTGGTTTTCATTGATTTGCCTGGTTTCCATTGATCGAGAGAAGTAGCCTAGGAGATATAAATTGTGTCTGTCAAACCTTAACAAATATCAATGGCTCATTTTGTTGCTTCTTGTATAGAGATGCAGCCCAGGAAATATAAGCCAAATCTGTAAAGGCTTTGTGGGGAAGGACATGGACCTCAAACACTTGACCTGAGAAGATGACAAAACTTATATGTAGCAGAAATTAAACACACTGATGGATATGTTTTTGATCAATCAAATAGAAGGAAATCTGTATGTACAATAACAATAACAACACACAGAGGTAAGAACATTTACATGTTAAATTAATATCTAATAAATCAACTCCAAATCAAAAACAAATCTTGAATATTTCAATTACACATACATAAAATCCATCAACACATGTAAAACCAGACTTACTTTATGCTGTTATACATATATATAAATCAAAGATGTATGTTATACATATATATAAATCAAAGATGTATGTTTTCTTAGAAAAAAAATGAAATACACCTTTAAATTTATGGCATTGATATCCCTATTTAGCATAGTGATATATCATTCTCTGTCCATATCAGTTAGAACACATACAAAAAAATAAAAAGTATATAGCAATTTACTACAGATATATAGCACTTAGATATAAACTTAGTAGTAAGTCTTCCATGGAAGATGTGTCGCCTGCATAATAACACAAAAACTAAGTTCCATCAACCAGGAAGTGGGCATGCAAGAGATTCAAGACCCTCTTACACATTATAGGTCCCCATACTGATACTCCATGCCATATTGCAGAAGGCAGGGATATGTGCACATGGTTTCTGAGAAAAACTTGACAGAAATTTTCAAGTCACAAAAAATATTCTAAGTTCAGTCAAACAGGAATGGGCATGCCAGAGATTCAAAACTCTATTACACAGTATAGGTATCCATACTGATACTCCATACTTAATTACAGAAGGCTAAGATATGTGGTTCCTGAGTAAAATGTGACAGAAATTTTTTGTGACGTCAATCGGCAAAACTATTCTAGGTTCCATCAAACAGGAAGTGAGCATGCAAGAGGTCCCAAACTTTATTACACAATATAGGTCCCCATACTGATACTCCATACTAAATTGTAGAAGGCTGGGATCTGTGAGAAAAACGTGACAAAAATTTTCAAGACACAAAAAATATTCTAAGTTCCGTCAAACAGGAAGTGGGCATGCGAGAGATCCCAAACTCTCTTACATGGTAAAGGTCCCTCATGGTATAGGTCCCTATACTGATACTCCATGCTAAATTGTAGAAAGCTCGGAAATGTAGTTCCTGAGAAAAATGTGTCCAATTTTTGTGACGCTGACGCAGATAACGACACCAGATAGTGATCCCTATATGTCGCCACTGCATGAATGCAGGCAACACAATAAAATTAAAGTGAAATTATCACCTATACACAGAACACATGAATAGTATAATGAAAGCTACATACTTGTTCTAAACCATACAAAGGCAATCAATTTAAGGGAGTATGAGTGTCAGCTAATTCACCAAGCTGAGCAAAAAATTTTGAAAATCCATGCAAGAATTTTTGAGACATAAGACGTCAAAATTATGGCGAGAAACAGTTCTCCCTAGAGTTTTCCTTCAAATTCTATAAGCTGTTTATTTGCCTTAAGATATATGAAAATATAATTGTCAGTTGATAAAATTTTACACATTGTCTATTTTATGCATTCTTAAGTGACATATGACCAAGGAAATACGATACAAGTGCAAATTTTTTTTTACCCTGTTGAAATGGATAAAACCCAAGAATATCAAATGCTTCTGAAATCTGACACTCATACTCTCTTAAAATTACTTTGACTACTACATAGGAAAAAATTTCAGTTGTGTAACAGACAAGTTATTCAGTGAATAGTATACATGATCATAGGCAGGATTTGCAGCAACCATTCAACCAGTGCCCAAAAATTCTTGTATGGGCTCCTTAAAATTATGCTATAGGACCAGATGCATTACTTAAAACTACCTTGGTCCCAAAGAAAATCCTCTGAATACTAAATTTAACAGACGGCTAGATGGCTAATTCATTAAGAATATCATTTGGAGCCCTGAATAACAAACAAGTCCTGCATACTATTTCTTGAGTCACACTGTATAGTATATTGTATTTAAGATACTCTTAGCAAAATATTGCTATTTCTTCCATATGTTGATAGTAACATTTCCTGGTAATAAGAATGAGATATTATCCTCGGTCTCTATATAAAGCTACACCTCTGTGGTTAAATGAAAACATTGACTGTCTATTACTTAATGTATCCCAAGTTCTGTAAAATATAAAGAAAAATAATAATTTAAAATATTAGTTAGAACCATGCTAAAATCTAAGGGCTGTTACAGAAATAACTGTAGGGGGATGGGGGGTTTGGAAGTCACTTAAAAAAGGAACCACCATGCATAAACTTTCAATTTCTTTGTCTTATTGTCTCATCAGTGCAAGTCTCTAATATACCCCTTGACCAATCAAATTTAAATTAAACTAAAGTGCCTTCCATCCCCCATACAATTATTTCTGGATCAGCCCTAAACATGTCTAGAGTGTTCAGGTTTGTTTAAATCTAAAAACAAGTTTCAAATTTCTTACTGCATTCTTTCTATCAACAAAAAAAATGTCCTTGGGTTGTTTGGTTTACACAAGACCCTCCAACCCCAAAACATGAATTTTGCTAACTGCAGAATTTCCATTCCCTTTGTACATCAAACACCAACAGGTTACTCAAATTGCTAAATTGGTTACACAATAGGAACTAGTAGACCGGTTAGGTCATACACAATAGACTATAAATTATTGCACCGAAATGAAATGTACAGATGTAGATGAGGATTCCACTGCCAGTATCACATCAATATATTATATGTCAAAGTTTTTAGGGTCATATAAAAACTAGTCAGAAAATCTGGTTTCCTATTAATATTATATAGATAAAGGTGCAAGTTTCTCAAATATAAATACATGTAAATATTGTATTGTTAGTACGTAACAATTTAACCAACCAAATACTCACTTGTTATCTAAATCTGCATTGGCTCTAATTTCTTTGAAGTTTCCTGAGACCTGTACCACACCATAACATGTTAATAATAAACCAGCAAAACACTGCAAGATTATCTGAAATCACCGATGAATAAATATTAATAACTTCACTCCTCTTACAACAATTACTGCCAAGAGCAATTATGGGTATAAACTTTGTTACTTTGAGCATGATGCCGAAAACTACTAATTTAACTAGAGATGGGAGCAGTGGCAAACGACAGCTAATCCCCTCGCCTGCTTTCAAGAAATAATAACCCTAATATAATCTAAAGATGTATATATGTTGTAGGTACATCCACTTAACATTAAAATCATTGAAGTGTAACATGTAGTTTCTCAGATATAACAATTAATGGAAACTTAACCCAAGTCAGTCAAGTGTAAAATGTAGGTCAAAGTGACCCAATTATCATCTGAAGCTGCAACACTCTCCAAGACGCATCCACTGACCAAAGATGATTGATGCACAGCATGTAGTTTCTCGGATATGAACCGTAATGCAAACTATAACGGTAGTCATTGAAGCATAAAATGTAGGTCAGAGTGACCAAACTATCATCTGAAACAGCATCACTCTCCAAGATGCATCCACTGACCAAAGATGATTGATGTGCCACATGTAGTTTCTCAGATATTAACCTTAACGCAAACTTTAACCCCAGTCATTGAAGCGTAAAATGTAGGTCAGAGAGAACCAATTATCATCTGAAGCATCATCATTCTCCAAGACGCATCCACTGACCAAAGATGATTGGTGTGCCACATGTAGTTTCTTGGATATGAACCTTAACGCGAACTTTAACCTGAGTCGTTGAAGCGTAAAATGCAGGTAAAAGTGACCCAATTTTCCTCTGAAGCAGCATCACTCTCCAAGACGCATCCACTGACCAAAGATGATTGATGTGCTACATGTAGTTTCTCAGATATGAACCATAATGCAAACTTTAACCTGAGTCATTGAAGCGTAAAATGTAGGTCAGAGTGACCAAACTATCATCTGAAACAGCATCACTCTCCAAGACGCATCCACTGACCAAAGATGACTGTTGTGCTACATGTATATACTCAGATATGAACCTTAATGCAAACTTTAACCTGAGTCATTGAAGCATAAAATGTAGGTCAGAGTGACCCAATTATCATTTGAAGCAGCATCACTCTCCAAGACGCATCCACTGACCAAAGATATGCCACATGTAGTTTCTCAGATATGAACCTTAACGCAAACTTTAACCTGAGTCATTGAAGCATAAAATGTAGGTCAGAGTGACCCAATTATCATCTGAAGCAGCATCACTCTCCAAGACGCATCCACTAACCACAGATGACTGATGTGTCACATGTAGCTTCTCAGATATGAACCTTAACGCAAACTTTAACCTGAGTCATTGAAGCATAAAATGTAGGCCAAAGTGATCCAATTATCCTCTGAAGCAGCATCACTCTCAAAGATGCATTCACTGACCAAAGATGATTGATGTGCTACATGTATATACTCAGATATGAACCTTAATGCAAACTTCAACCTGAGTCATTGAAGCGTAAAATGTAGGCCAGAGTGACCCAATTATCATCTGAAGCAGCATCACTCTCCAAGACGCATCCACTGACCAAAGATGATTGATGTGCCACATGTAGTTCTCAGATATGAACCTTAACGCAAACTTTAACCTGAGGTGGAATGAACGGACGGACACTCGGACGGACGGACAGGCGAGATGCTATATCCCCTCCCCAACTCCCTTGGGCGAGGGGATAATGAACCTGGCTTTGCAATGTAATTTTATATTCAAACACCACATACATGTATGAATCCAACAGTTTATTTATTAGTTTTATAATTATAGCCAAAGGTATATTTTAAATGACCTTGAACTTTGACCTGATCTAATGTTATTAATTTTCCTCTTGGCTAGACCAATACACTTGGTAAATATGAAAAGTCTTGCATAGTTCAAAAGTTCAAACTTGTAATAAAAGTAAAAGTTTCAGATGCACAGACAGACAGGACAAAATACAAAATGCCCCTGATCCTTCATCTGTTGGCATAAAAAATGTTTACCTAATATTTTTTTTTTACAAAAATGGTAGACATACATGTAAATGTGTTTCCAGAATTTGTATGGTCTAAAGTTTGATAAAGATGGGTTGTATGAGGGTGTGAACGGGGGTACTCTTTTGACAATTAACGGTAAAAATTTCAGTCATATAAAGTTAACAGTGGGACATTTAGGGCTATTCCAGTAAAACTTCCCACCAGGGGGTGGAACGCCACTTATTTTTATACCCCCCACCAAGAGAAAAAATTTAAAATATATAATTTAAACTATTAGCATTGATTAGGATACAATAGAAATTCACCCACCACCAACAGAAAAAAAATTCACTGGTGTTCCACCCCCCCGGTGGGAATTTTAAATTGAATAGCCCTTAGAGCCCTTTCAAAAATCACACTAGAATTTTTGTTAATTACATGAATTAAAGGTAAAATTTGATTAATTAAGACGTTAACAGTGGCAGAAAAAGGCTGTTTCACAGTTAACAGTAAAGGACATTCATACCCTCTTGTATTGTGTAAACCATTTTCAGGTCTGTTGGCAATCTTTTCCTGTTCACCAAAAGTGCAACATACTGTGGGGATTATTTGGTTTGTATCTTGAAAATGATGCAAATTATGTGTGAGTTATTTTAAGGTTTGTCATGTAAGAGCCTCCAGTTTACCAATGCTTTGAATTTTAAACTCTATTACTAGGATATCCACTATCAATTAAGACTGCAGGTTTCATAATACAGTGCACCTTTGTTACCATGGTTACATCACAGAAAAATGTGAGCAATACATATAAGAGAGGTGGCAATATATCTAGGAAATAAATTGCATAGAACATGTAGAAACTATGTCACATTTTGAAAAATGGACCTTAAAAATGGGTGGCGACAATCAAGTTACCGCCATTCAAGAGGGGCCGTATTACATGGGAGCACTGTACTTACTTCACACTTTTTAACTTACATCTAATGGTAAATTTGTAAATTCTTGTTCTGTTAAACGTAAATATGTTCTATCTGAAATGGAAAAATATCACAGTAATAAAATGCATGAAAGTTTCAGTTTTGTGTGTTTCATTCTCTTATGGCTTAAGTTTGGGTCATATATTTCAGGCTGCACTTGTCTCGCATTAATCTGTTTCTTCAGGAGCATTCCAAGTCCCCACTTGACTCACATGTATGTTTCCTCAGGTTGATGGTCAGTATACAGGTATAAGACACTATTTAAAAGAAACAGTGCATGCACTGAGTATTTGGGGATCAGTATACATGTAGAAGATACTTTACAGAAAAGTGCAGGGAAATAAAAAGCCACTCTTTAAATCAAAATGAATAAACAACAATCATGACAATAATAGTGTTGTTCCATTGCTTGGTTCTTCTGTGGAGACTTTGTTTCATGTGTATTTACTCCGTGTGTCTGCCATGAAATTATGTAGAGTGTCTTAGCTTAAATTTCTTGCACTTTATAAAATCCGAACTAAGGACTTTTGTAAAATTGTAATATGTGTTTTCATTATTCAATGCATTGAAACAAAACACACTTCACAGTAAATTACTTTCATTAAATATCAAATTTATTATTAATGGAATGTTATCATTTATATTAAATATCTTTACTATAAATGGAACATAATTGAGTTTTACATTTTGGTCTCGGCTCCTCCGTCGAATCATTACACTTATTGGATATATAACTTGCATGATCTTACCGATACATGTTTCCAAATTCTGGAGTCTTTAAATTATTATTTCATACTCTATACTTACCATATAATACATATATAACATTGCTTGATTTCTCATGCACTAGTATATTATTTGGTGGTTCTAGGAGGATGTGCTTGTAAGGTTTATAATGTATTGTTATGCATGTAATGTATAGTCGGTACAAAAGCTCACTACAGCTGGTGTCATAAGTTGTATGAATAGACTCAAAATAAAACTTTGAATTGAATTGGATTCAGGGTATTGGAAACTCTTACTTGATTTTTTCTTAAATTTTAATTGTTTTTAATAAGGCCAGAAAATTGACAAAAAATGGCTTTAAATATGTACACCATTGGAGTCCTCAATTTGTTGAAGGTTGGATATGCAGGTGAAGCTCTCCCATGACAATCCCTCCAACTCATGAGTCAAATAATACTATAAGAAGAAGATCTAGGGTTTGAAGTTTGAAAAAAAAGAAATCAACAAAGGCAGAAAAATTTTGGCCAAAATTGTGACATTACCTAAATACAGATTTTTTTTCTGGTAGCATGTTAAACTATTAGCGTCATCAATCAGTCACGTGACTAAAGTGGCTACCTGTGTCCTGTGGATTGTCCTATGTTGTACATAGAAATATAACAATAGCTTGTAAAAAATAGAAAATACCAAGATTTAAAATTGTGTTCTTTAAAATGTACAACTATATGCTTATTCTACATAAAATTCTCTTTCTTTTGGTATAATTTTTATGAGAATCGGAAGAGGTTTAGTCTCGGTGAAATTGATTCTAAAATTTCAAATATTTTCATAAGAAATCCCTATTTAAGACATTGTAAATGTACCGGTAGTATTTTCTGTGAAGTATCCCCTTTTTAGAGCTGAATTGTGAGACAACTAACTATGTGGTGAAAAAAGATAAAATAGGCTATTCGTCGGTGTAATTCTTTTCACTTAAGTAAAGATCTTCTCTTGTCAAAATCGATTTGAAAATCGTCATTTTCACTGATTCTACACCACACACCAGAAAATATGGCGATAGCTAGATTGTGATGACCCAACAACATTTGTCAATCATATTATTTTGTTTGTCAATATGTTAATTACTTTTAAAAATGGACAATTTATAACTGTTTAAAATTAAAAAAATATATAAAAATTTTAATTTTGAATAGAACAAGACTGTTCATGGTTCGATTTTTTATGACCCATTGACAGCCATTATGGTGTTGATTGTGCCAATAAACAATTTTCACCTGTGATTCCTGTGGCTTAATTACGTAAGAAATGACCTGATGATGATATATGCATCACGTGTGTAACAAATTCATGTGTTATGTAGTCAACGACTTTATTTGTATTTTTAAGCATTCACTTATTTTTGTTTTGTGTAGTCCTATAGATCATTTTATTTTAATGCTGTAGACAGGTTATTCTTTTATTTGTTACATTTTATTAACCTTAGGTAACATTTATAAAATATTTCAAAAATATACAAATTATATTATCAAGGATTGACATATAGTATAAGTCCTTGATATTATATACCATGACAATTACGTAATGTTTACTCGTTAAATAATACACAAGTACCATAATAATTCATGTTAACCAGTGTAGCATCTGACTGACTGATTACATTTCCTAAAAAAAGTCGGTAATAGCTTAGTATGGGGGCACATCCTCCTACGCAGGGATCTGGAAATTTTCCCACCCCATTTTGGTCATTTTTGGTGGGGTAAAAAAATGTGACTGAAAATTTTGAAATCGTCTTTTTTCACCTGTGATACCTGTGGCTTAATTACGTAAGAAATGACCTGATGATGATATATGCATCACGTGTGTATAAAATTCATGTGTTATGTAGTAAACGACTTTATTTGTATTTTTAAGCATTCGCTTATTTTTGTTTTGTGTAGTCCTATCATTTTATTTTAATGCTGTAGACAGGTTATTCTTTTATTTGTTATATGTACATTTTATTAACCTTATGTAACATTTAAAAAATATTTCAAAAATATACAAATTATATTATCAAGGATTGACATATTGTATAAGTCCTTGATATTATATACCATGACAATTACGTAATGTTTACTCGTTAAATAATACACAGGTACCATTACAATTCAGGTTAACCAGTGTAGCATCTGACTGACTGATTACATTTCCTAAAAAAGTCGGTAATAGCTCAGTATGGGGGCACATCCTCCTACGCAAGGATCTGGAAATTTTCCCACCCCATTTCGGTCATTTGGTGGGGTAAAAAAATGTGACTGAAAATTTTGAAATTGTCTTTACCCCCCTTTCAATGATGGCAATTAAAGTTAGGTATTCAAAGCAAACATTTGACTTCGGCCTTATATTTTGATGACTGAGGTTAAGAAAGTACTTCATTCAGTTGATAATTCATGTTTATTAACTGAAGTGATGTCCAAATGTCCAAATTCAGTTGATTTTTCTTCGATGACAAAAATGAAAGTAAACCGGAAATGATACCTCTGTTGTAACCTCGAACAAAATCGGAAACGGCTATCTATGCATTGCGTTCAAGACTAAGAAAATACAGTGGGAATAAAATATAATTTTATTTCCAGTAATACTGGATTTTTTTTTATCTCCCCATTAATTTAACCTATACGCATGCGCGATCGGTGAGCAAGTAGAAAAAATGAAAGTAGCAGTCGGTAAAATATGGAAATTAAAGAGGAAATATCATGTTTGAAGTGAAATTACTTCTAAAAATCCCCATTTTAAATGCTTCCCTTGCCTATATATCAATTAGCAACCCTTTAACACATCATCAGAAGTGTAATTAATTTGTAATTGGCAATCAACGAAGGTGTTACAATCACCTGTTAATCCGATTATATAGGTGATGACATGTTTATTTAATAATTACCTGTTGACATCTCACATCAAATTTAATTAATGGTTTGGTGATTCAAGTCAAATTCTACATGCATTGTCTTGTAGAATATCCGATTTTTCCACATACAATTTTTTTGGATGTCCAAAAGGTGGAAATTCAATTCGGTCAAAAATTGAGAATTTCTGTCATGACTGACAAAAAAGTGGCATTTCCGGATCCCTGCTTCTATGCCTCCTTGAAAGGGGCCTCCATTGGAGTCATATTCGCTAAATTCTGTTGATTTTTCTACACTAATTTACCATTCACAGGCGGGAAAATACTTTACAATGATTTTTAAAGAGGCCTCATTTTCCTGCTCCACCCTGGACATCCTTTCCAGTTTTATAACACCCCCTCCCCCCAAAAAAAAGTTTACCACTAAGACGTGTCTGGTGTGGACTGAAAGAAGTTCATGCTTTCCTGGAACAGCAGGTGCTACTTCATGTTTTGTAAAGGTTTACTACAGCTTAAGTGTTATTTGCATTCTTCTTGATTTTTTTTCCATGTTGTCTCTGTTTTGCTATGTTTCCAAATTTTGATTCTGAAATAACTTCAACTGTTTTTTTTTGGCTTCAGTATTTGTTTGCATTGGGGTATATTTGTTTCATGAAAATGTCAGCCCCTCCCTCAGTGGGACTCCCACTGTGGGAGCAAAGACTTATAGATATACATCCTTGATGGGCGATATCCACATTTTTTTAAACAAGTTAGGTTTGTGGGAGTCAGTTAATTTTTTTGCTTGCTTTAAAGGTAGCACCTTCCTCATATTACTGGCACTGCATAGATATGTAATTTTTTCAGTTTCACAGAAATATTTTCAAAAAAATATTTAGTTCTTGCTCTGCATTTTTTCCTCCGTGTTTGCAAATGCCCGAAAATAAGCAAAGACAGGTAAACAGTTCGAGACAATCCCCATGTCATACAGGTAAATTAGAATTCAAATGATTTAAATTATTGACACAGGTAATAACAACAATGCTCATGGGAATATTTCAAACAAATCTTGCAAGATTGTTTTATTTTGAATGTCCAAAGAATTGGAAAACAAATGCACAGCCTTTGTCAGGTCAGTTTTTTACCGTATTTTCTTGAAAAGGTGATTTAATTCTTGCATAGCTTTGTAGTGCCAGCCAAAAAAACCTCAATATTTTGTCTTAATTTTGCTTAGCTGCAGAACTGTAGCTCTTATGGTCCTTGTGCTAATTTTCATATAGTTGCGGACCATAGAGCTACGGATTTCCCCCTATATAAAACTTGCAACTTTGCAACACGAATTGTGTCGAACGTTTCAGGGAGTTTTTTTGACAACTGGACGCCAAGTTCACGTACCAATAAGTGTTAATTTCGTTTCCTCAAATATTTTTCTAATACATTTTTGTACTTACAATATTTAATTATGCAAGGCGAGTCATAATTTTCAATTTATAAAGGAAATTGCCCCAATCTAAACTTAATCCCACCTACTTCTGTGGCCATTTTGAATATTGCATTCACGTGACATTTCGAGAGGCGGCAATAAATGCCAATTCATGTCCAGAACGGATATCTCAAAATTCAACAGGACTGTTGCGCTGCGCAATTCAATCGCACATTAGAAAAATAAAGAGCCGCATACGGGTTGGGTTTGATTTTCGTGCCGGAACAGTAATATGACGGCTTTTCCTTCGTGACGTCATAATTGAATGAACATCTCATTTCGTTTAGTTTGCGCGTATTAACTCCCTTTTCCCGTAAATAACATTTAATCTGGAAACTTTGCATAATATCTCTGTTAAAAGCATGGTGACATATACATTTTATTATTGTAACCAATGAATTACATCATAAACTAACTGTTCACAAAAAACATCAAATTCTCATGGATAGGAACTTCATTTCTTTTAAGCTAAAAATGGCCTTTCCATATTTCCCCTGTGTATTCTATGTAAACTATGGTGAAAAAGGCAGTGGCTGCATGTCCACGCCGCATGGACGCGTAGCCCACAGGCTGCGCGTACACACTTCCGGTTTTTGTATGAAAGGAATCATTTCCGGATATTCAGATTAAAGTACCTAAAATTATAATTTTAAGACAAAGACTGAGCGATTTCTTGGTTACACCTTTAAAAGGTAGTAATTTATCTACATAAATGATCACCTACACACAGATCAATTAAAAACAGAACGAAAAATATTTATATGAAAACGGACACATGCAAGCGATGTTTTACAAATATCTTAGCTGAACATTTCATATGGCTGAATTTTTTAATTTATTTTGCAAGTTATGGCGATTCGTATAAGTTTGAAAAGAAAAAGATGTCAAATTGTAGAGAATGTCTTAACATGAACCAGGACATACACAAAAATGAAGATGAAGTTCGACAAAAACATTTGACTACTATAGATGGACAAATGTTTTTGTCTAACTCACTAAGACATAGGCCAAATGCTAGATATTTCAGTTTTTTAATCTATACACTTAATTTTTCTAAATAATAATGTCTATCACAAGTTACACAAATTTCACAGTTCTGGAATTAAATATTTACCATATTTGGCCTCGTTTATCCTCTTCTCGTGTAAATTATTGTAAATTGGACCGTGGCTGAAAAAGAATCTTATATCCTTTATCAGTGGCGGATTTAGGGGGCCCGGCCCCACCCCCCCTTAGGTCGGAAAATATTTAAAATTCCTAGGGTTTTTTTTTTTAAAATTGGGTTCCGGGCCCCCCTTTTGAAAAAAATATTTGTCGGGCCCCCCTTAGCAGAAAGTCTGGATCCGCCACTGTTTATTTTCTGGAAGCAGCTATCGCAAAAATTCTGCTTTATAAAGTGTCATTATAACGAAGTAGACTTTCCAATTTGTTTTACTGCAACAGCCGTCCAATAAGATATAGTAATTATGCGGCGAAAATAAGTCATATCTGCAATATAAGCTTTTCGGGTTTGATTTTTGTTATATAAAATTCCAGTTATGCACAAAAAATAATTAAATTCCGACTTCCAGGTAGAATGTAATGTCAAAGTTTGCTGGAATGTCCGGAAATTTCTCCGGTTTTATACAAGAACCGGAACGAGAATGCGCAGCCTGTGGGCTACGCATCCACGTGGCATGGACGCGCAGCCACTTCCGTGAAAAAGACGGTGACCCATACTTTTTATTAAAGATTTCTGGTAAGTAGGATTGGTTCTTCAATTGTGCCGACTTACAACAAAATCTTATGAATATGAATATAACTGTCTATCTACCTTAGATGCAGATGAATTATTTGCATTAAAAACTTTGCAATAGTGAGAAAAGTTGACATTTAAGTCAGAGATTGACAAAATTTTAACTTTAGGATATCCATTCCGGAAACGATTTTCATTTAGTCCCGCCTCCCGAAAAGTCTCGTTCCCAATGTGATTGATGTCAGCAAGATGGCCGAAGGCGGTATGACCCCAACGATGACGTTTGTTATGATAATGAGCACGAAAAGAATATTTATTGGCAAATAGACCATTTGCCAGTTCTGCAATCAACCAAATGAATTTAGCAAAACCCAAAAGGGAGGTAACTTTTTGAAAAATCTCAAGGGGACAGAATGGTTCCCTGCTTGTCAAAACCAACCACAAAATAAATCATTTTTAATCAAAAGTTATGAAAGTTTAACCTTTAGCTGATGTTTTGTCAGCAACATAATTCAAAACCCAATCCCAAGAAGCGCTTACCATGCTGTCAAGTGCTACTTGTTTCATGAAATAAAAATAAACAATTGTACTAACTTGAACTGCCTTCTCAGTGACTAAGAAAGTATTATAAATTCAAAAATATGCTTACTTACTGCAGAATATCATGAATATTGTGTAGGGAATTAATTTGTCCAGTCTGGCTAAGCATGGAGACCATACTTTAAAACAAATGTGCATGCTTTATGTTTGTTTGTCCGGTGTAGGAGTAACTTCCCTTTAAAGGTTTGACCAAAAACCACAAAATTTGACTAGAACTGACACGAACTTTAGTAACTGGCAAATCATCTATTAATATGGAAGGTTGAGGATAAACATTTAAAGAAACAAAATACATACATGAGACTACCCCCGCTTGGCGTCCGGTTGTAAAAAAAACTCCCACTCTAACGTCCGACAAAATTTGTGTCGCAAAGTCACAAGTTTTATATAGGGGAAAATCCGTAGCTCTATGGTCCGCCAAATCAGAAAAAATAAAAGGACGTGTAGAGCTACGGTTCCGCAGCTAAATTTTGCTTTGCTTTGCTTGTGTGTAAAAATCACATCAGAATGTCGCCTTTTTGTAAATATAATTTCTTCGCTCGCTTTTGAGCAAGCACCTTCCTCATATTAAGTGGATAAAATTTCTCGTGTTAACTTACGCTGAGCGGCTGAATAAGCCGCATGTGCCATTGCAAGCAACCCAAAAATTACGCAAAATTTACTAAACTTCATCTCATTTCGTGTACCGGAAGTATCTTGAAAGTTATGCCAGAAATAGGAATGAACGATATGTCTCATGACCAAAGTCGTATTGTTTCAACAGCTAGCCCGAACGGATGTTAAACGGGATCTTGATCAGAAAAATTTCTTTGTACATAGTTCTTACTTTTTTACCTGGTTCAGGTGCTGTGGTTCATACAAAACAAACAAACTCTTTGTTGCCAATCAAGACGCCCCCAATAACAACTTCATACAAAGACTGAATGATTTATACAATGATTGGAGGAAAAAATGACAGAATACTAATTATAAAGGGACTTGCAGATGGGCACAACAAATAAAATGATTTATTTATTTACAATTTGGTAGAACACATCAATAGACGGAGAGACTCTTTAATATGCATAAAATAGTATCTGGGACTAATACAGTATTATATTAGTCCCAGATAGTGTAAAGGGAGTACGACTGTCAGAAATTTTGTAATTAGAATTAAAATTCTGACCTTTTGTTTTGAAGAACATTGCTAATAGAACAACATGAACAAAAAAATTTGAAAATCCATGTAAGAATTTTTGAGATATAAGACGTCAAAATTTTGGCAGGAAACAGTTCTCTCTAGATTTTTCCTTCATTTCCCATTAGCTGGTTATTTGACTTAAAATATATGAAAATATAATTGGAAGTTGATAGAATTTTGCATATTGTCTATTTTATATTTAACCTATGACCAAGAAAATATGATACATGTGCAAACAAAAAATAACTTTGTTTGAGTGGATAAAACCCGAGGATATTGAATGCTTCTGAAATCTGAGGTTCATACTCCCTTAATTCTGAAACTGTAATAATTGAAGCAAGGATTTGTATACAAATCCTTGATTGAAGAAAATAAAGCAATATAGAAAAAAATCCATTTTGTATTTAAAATTTCTTGTCGTAATGAAAATCAACCATTTAACAATAAATATAACCAGAAGTCCATTACTAATAATGGACTTCTGATATAACTGACTGTATACAAAGGTATCTTCTGCAGACACAATCCATATAAATTTTGAATCTTTATTAAGTACCTTAATATTTCCACATTTATTTTCAATATCAATAATATATATCTGTCTTTTACTGAATATATATATTAAACATGTTAAATTGAAAATATTTCTGAAGTAATTGAAATATTTGTATTGATAATAATTCTGAATATGATTAAAGTGAAACTACACTCAAAAATGAAAATTTGATATGTTGTTCTTTATGCATTAAATATTCATAATACTCCGATATTAATATTATATTTTAACAGATAAAGTACTNNAAAGCGAATACAAAATTGATATTTTATCGTTGTGGGGACAGCCATTTTGAACAGGTCGACGAATGGTCAGTAATGAATAACTAATAACCGAAATATATAGAAAAAGAAATAAACTACAATGGCCAGTAAGACAGCATTTCTACTACACAATTCTGTCAAATAGCATGATTTTTTAAGTACAGTGTTTTCAATACATATATATTTTCCTCGTTTTAGTCAGAGAAACATAAAACGTATGTCTCTCATAAGAATAAAATTAATTTGACGGAATCAACCATAATGCATGCATATTTTATCAGATCCATACATAATTTCGTCTATTTTAATAATAATAATAAAAAAACAGACTGATTTGTTTCAAACGATTGTAAATTGTGTCAGATGACAAGATTGTATATGTGTGTCGAATAGCCACATGCTGGCACAAGACATGTTGTATAGGTCACCTGCTGATCGGAGATGGTAGAATATACAACAGGTACAACAGGTGTCTTTTGGCAGTCCAGGTATTATTTTCAAATCCATACACATTTGAAGTGTTTTCCCGTGATTTCATTCCTGTGGACTCTTTTCGCAAAGAAAAATAATATAAAGCATTGACCTTCCTCGGAACAAGCATTTATAAATAATATCCGTAAGAACTAATTATGTATGTCATAATTATTGCATATTTTGGTAGGAAAATCTTCCATAAGCATGTAGTGCGTTACAACCGAGCATAATTCGCCGACCGTGAAGATTTCTTAGGCAAAAGCCGACTGAGTGATTTCGCTTTTAAAGTCAAGCGCGTAAATGAAATGTATAAAACAGCTGTCCTAGTGATCTGCAAGAAAAAAAAAAACAAAACAAAGAAGAAAAAAAAACAAATCAAAAACAAAAAAACGATGCCTGGAGTCATCAATATTAAATGAAAAAGTAAGAGTTGACATGTCTGCAGTGTTCCTTCAAACTTACGAAGAAAGTGATACGAGGCGAAGTCCAACAAACAATTTTGGCAAACTGACCGTAGTTGCATCTTATGTCCAATAAAATTACGAGTCAGGCGTATTAAGTGAAGCAAAGTATGTTCTAGTTAACAACGATCTGTTGCTGTGTAATGCATAGCTTGCAAGAATATCATTTCAAAGTACATACATTTGTGTGGAATTTTTGGAAAATATGCACTAATTCTTCGCCTTTCATGTCAACAATGGCCATTCCTTTACTTTTGATTCAGGAGGTTGAACATTTTAAAAACCATTTATCCGTCGAAATACTTGTCAGAATACCAGTTTACTCNCCAATGGAAAGCTTATTTTTTGCCGCTTCATGCCATACATTACCATAATTTTACAACAAATGGTTAAAAAGTTTTCCATTACCCTCCTATGTTATTTTGACAGAAAATTTGAGTCGAAAACAGAGGGAGTAATACCTGGTTAACTGAACACCTGTATTTATTGTTATAATGCCCTTGGGTCTATCGATTAACCAAAACAGGTGGATAGGGAGTTAATCTCGATTGGGAAGCAAAAAAATAATTATGTAATTACTTGACAAAGTGTCAACAAAAACTTTTTACCTGTAAACAAATTTATTTTAATAAAAATAAACGGTAGCTGGATATTGGTTCTGCAAATTTTATTCGCAGATTTNGGGGGGGGGCGTTTGGGCGATTTTGCAAATAAATAATTTAATCTTGATGCCAGTGAAAATAAATATTATAATTCGAATTATCATTAAAATAAATAAGTTAATTTTGATTTGCAGAATACATTTTTTGTTGCAAATGGAAATAAATAATTCGATGTGACATTTGGTGAAAACAAATAATTTGTCCGAGATTTTTGTGAAAATAAATATATTTTCTGGGCAAAATCGCCCAAGCCCTCCCCTGAAAATCAAATAGTCATCCCCTAAATATAAAAGATTTATTGAATTGTCATTAAAAGGGTTTACTGTCTGTGTCTGCCAGGTGACACATGATTTGAATACACAACTAAGTCATTCTGGATGCCGACCGTTAATTAATGTTCGTTTCTGTTAAATAATTCACAAAATTTTTAAGGTATTGGAGAAGCTATCATACGTTGTCCTTGTTAACTTTCATTGTTTATGTAAAAAAAATGAAACAAAATAAAATGAATACATAAATAGACAATCTAAATGTTACAAAATCGAGGGCACAATAGTTTCTAGTGGAAGACGCTCTTCGTGAAAACTTACTAAAAAAACATTACTAAATTGACAGATTTTAATTTAATTTTGTGGTCTGTAATCGGTCTAAAATACAGAATGCATCGACGATTTTGTTATCGATACGATTTTCATCTAATTTACCAGTCCTATCCTCCCACCAACGCTTGATAAATTTTCGTCCAGTACTGTTCAAAAAAGAGAATTTTCGTGAGGTAAGTCTGATTTATTTTTAATCAATGACATTTTGATTAAAATGGCATGTTGAAAATTAGTTCTTATCTATTTTAAACTTCTATCAAGTTTTATTTATTTAAATATTTTCTGTTTGTATCGACTCGCTGTGTATTTCGTTTTATTCAGAAACATCACAGGTAAATGATTTCCCTCAAATCATCAATGATTTTCACACCTGCAAGGGGACATGTGACCAATTATCCCATTATAGAAAGTAGCAATAAACAACTATTGTGACCGTCTACATCAATGGTTTCAAATGCCCCAGGTAATATCAGAGAATGTTACCTGTTGTTTTTTTGTTACATTTTTGAGTAATTATTTTATGGCAACACATTCCATATTTTCTTCAATAAATACAGACAAAGAAAAACACATTTATTTGGGATTTTGTAGACATTTCGGATGCATTTTTGTGGATATTTAAAAAAAAATGAATAATATGCATTAGGGAATTAAACGAAGTTTTTTGTAACTGCATTTTGCATGCACACTTTCAGTTGCAATAGTTGGTACATCGTAGTGATCTTTGACAGTATGGTTAATGATACGAAATTTTTGTCCAATCAAACGGTTCAAAAGCAATCATGTGATTAACACGTGGTTAAAGTATCTATGACGTATTGAGATACCGGAAGTGATCCAGATTTGAAAAAATTGAATACAAAAACTCAAATTTCTCAAAACCACTTAACAGATCGAGGTCGGGTTTTCACCAATCGATATAGAATAACATTCTTTTTCCACATATATAATTATGGAAAAAGGTGTAGTTTCACTTTAAACTGATCAACAGTGTGTGCCATCACTACTGTTGCCGGGAGTGTGTCCCAAAGTACAGCATAGTTTGGAAAAAGCTGTATTTGTAATAATCTGTTCGTGTACTGATAGTCTAATATTGTGCAGCGTTTGTGTATCTTGTATTGGGTTTGTGGATCGATGGGGTATCCATAATTTTTTTTTATATTTACACTATATAATAACTTCAAAACACTTGCAAAGTATGAACAAAATCTATAATAGATTTTTCAAGCTATCCTATATAATATATACAGATTAATACATGGGCATTTCCATATTGGCCTGGTTATCATCCCGAGACACCCATATTGGCCCAAGACGAAGTCGAGGGACAATATGGGTCGAGGGATGATAATCAGGTCAATATGGAAATGCACATGTATTAAACTTTTTATTACATACTTCCGACGTTTAGAAATGCCAGGCCGATATGGACCGGATGTCGTTTATTTGCCCAGGCCAATATGGACCGGAAGTCATTTATTTTGTCTGAGATGCACGAGGAGCATAAAATAACCTATTATTTTCCTGGGGTGTGGAAATATGGACAGTTTACTTCCGGTCATATTGATCATGCAAAAACGCTTTTATTTCTACTAAGTATGTAATAAATATGTGTATTAGTCTCTGTAATAATCATTTTTGTTATGTTTTGTCATCATGTCCTCAATGGACCCTTGATTGGTTAATAAAGCATATTCTCTTCTATTCTATTCTATAATCATTTCTATGTAATCCTTAAATTTTCAAGTCAAGCTGGCCCCAGATTTATTTTACATTATGAACAAGAATACAATTATGTTTCTACACAGAAAAAAAATTACAAAATTCTATAATATGGAAATAATACCATGCAGACACCTTAAAGTAAGGTGCTCTGTTATTTGTGAAGTATCTGCTTGTTAAGTACTTTTTAATCCGTTAAATTACCCCAGGTTTTACTGTTGTAACTTATAAAGAGTTGGTGCAACTAGACTATAGTGGTACAAATCCTTGAATTTGTGTATACTTATGCAGACAAAAAGGTCCTTGATACTGAATTCTTTGAAATGTTTTAACGAATTTTATTCCGTCTGAAATGTCAGCTTTTTATTGGGAAGCACAAGAAGAAACATAACAACACATTAAATCCATACATCTGTGTCTATATGTATTTCGTTGTGTGTAACTATTGTCTACGTTTACCTGTTGGTAATTAGATGCATTTTAATGTCGTAAATGACATTAATTATGCCGGGGGATTTGTGAAGGAAAAGAATGAAAAACCCTTTGGTGCACGTTCTAAGCACATGACATCCGATCGGAACTCGTGCCATATGTCAACTGATCATTGGCGGACCCAGAATGTTTTTAATTTTCTGCAGAATCTAGACTGAACTTAAGAAAAAGTGGTAAAATCGATTGGAACCCCCCTTTTTTGAAGGGTAACAAGACGTTCCGGCCTTACGACAAATCCGTCCCTGCCTATCCGGCCCTGTACTTTCCGGCCTTATTCCAATCCGGCCCGGTCTTAAAATTCGATCCGGCCTTACGATGATCTCTGTATAAGCGTTGTTTTCCGCAAAAATTTGTTAGAAGAAGTTGAAATTGTTTTTGCCATAAAGAATTCAATTTCATATGACAATTTTATACCTTGGAAGATGGAAAGCATACCCATGTCCTTAAGTTTTTAGTGGTACATTTAGTATGTTTGTGTATCATGACTTTGGTCTTTTATTTCTGGTGTTCTCATTTTTGAACATTTTTGCCGTGAATCTGGACTCTGATTTATTTAATCCACTTGACTTCTGTTCTTTCGGCATTCTCAGCCACGGTCTGCAATTTTTCTTAAATCTAGGTATTGCTAACATTTCAAATAAACATAAACTTGGTACGCAGTTCAGAGGCTATCCCTCACTAAATACGTTTTCGTAAATGGTTAAAACTCCTGTGTTCCTATATCCTGCAGCAATTTTTAATGACAAATTTCCATTTAAGTCTGAACAATAAATAATACGACTTTCTATCTCCGATATCATGACCAAACTGAACAAAACAACGATATAGTATCAATTAACAATACAGGGACGGATAGACCAAGGCCGGATTTGTCATAAGGCCTGACTGGCATAGGGCCGGACTGTTGTAAGGCCGGATGATATCGAAATCTTTTTGAAGGCTGGATCCGCCAGTGCTGATTACGATTATTTATCCTGCAACATAAGTCTCACTGCACAGATAAATCACTAGTATATCAGAAAGCCGTATCTTACACTGGTTTAGTTCACAACAGGTAATAATACTATGATTTTATTGGATATTCTGAGGTCACTATAATTTGAACAATTAGCAGCTTTTAACGGGTCCGTTCGCCCACTATACATGTTCGCCCAAGGTTCGTTTGCCCAGGGTCCGTTCACCCCCCGAGTGGGCCCGTTCGCTCCCCATATAAAAGTCAATTATCATGATGCATTAATTGACCCATTTCGAGTTTCGGGAGTTACCTCCCCTGATTAAAAATAAGCGGCTATCGAGGGTACCTTTTAACATAGAATATAACTGGAGGATCGTGGAAAAAAATGCTATAACTTCGGTTTGGAGAAAGTCTGGGTCAAATCACTTGGGTATGATGTTGATACTACCCCAGGGTACAATCCAACATACTTTTTTCATGACGCTCACCTTTACAGGTAAGCTATTACAGGTAAATGCTAATTGCATTTGGAGATAATAAGATGTGACGGTGACTCAATAAACACCTGTACCAGAGCCACAAAAGTAGTTAATAAATAGTCAAGGGTTGATTATTATACAAACTACTAATACAATAGAATGTCTAAAAAGTGAAGAAAAAAAACAGTAAGGGAATACACAACAAAAAGACAAAAGGATTAGTGAAAATGAGTGAAAAGGAGGATTGGATATGATACCATGGAAGTATAATGGGATTATAAGTCCTTGGTGGTACTTAAAAACATTAAAAAATGCAATGAATAGAAAGCAAGAAAATAAATCATGAGAAGAATAAAAAATACAAACATACAAAAAAATAATGATAGATTACAACAACAGAACATATAAGATGAAAAGAGAAGCACCAATACACACCCACGAACATTCTGGAAATAAAGATTTAAAATGAAAGAAAACAGTATTTTAAAGGCACTCCAAACAAAGTATTTTTAAAAAGTGTAAAATTATAAAACCGGGGTAGTAAACATAATCCGAATGAATCACCTAACATTTATCCCAAAGCAATACACAAAAAAGTTAGCTGCAAGACAAAAAGGGACATAAATGTACACAAAGAACACCGATCCACACAAAAAGGTATTTGACAGACAATCATTAAAAATGTAGAAACATATACTTTATAATTTTTACCAAACGATTTGAAAATTTTGTGTCTTCTGCGTGAAAGCAATACACAAGAATGCAAAGCCGGTCAAAATCCAAGAAAAAAATGCATATTTCTCAAGAGTGTCACGATTTAATAATTTTTTAACATAAGAATAAAAATCTTCTTTTGTTTATATTTTGCTTTAACCTGTTAGGGTTTATTTGTGCAAATAAAGTTCTACTGAATTGTTTAGTTGTCTTGTTAAATAGTGTTTAGTTACATTTTATTGCAAACCATCACAAACAAGTTCAAATGTGACCCCTTGGCAGTTTATCTTTGGTTTGTTAACCTCTTGCATGGTATATCCTACATTTTATATTGTGTCAACCTAGGATGTGTATTGATTTGAGATATGCACAGGGAGTTCTGGAAATCGGGTTTCTAGTATATTTATAAACATTTGATTATTTTGCCCTTTTTGAATACATCGTTTATTTGAAGAGCTTTCTAATTATTTTTTTCATTTTGAGTATCTATTTCAGATATTATTGTTTTTGTGTATTGGTCCCTCGCTAATCATTTAAGGCATATCAGTTGCTGTAAGCTTTTAAATTAAATTTTATTAATTCATTTTTTTATTTTTCATTTTTTTTTGTCTCGCCCGCGACGAAAGTCGCGAAAGCGAGACATAGGCGTACAAAGTATGACGGCGACAGCGACGGCGTTAACTTTTACTATAATACAAGATATTTTGAAAACCCTTTGATGTAGGAACATCATATTTGGTCCAGTGGTAGTACTAATCAAGTGCTACCTGACGGACATAAAATCATGTGACCTTGACCTCAATTGCATGGTCCAGTGACCACGTTAAGTTTCTCTGATTAGATCCATATCTCAATAACTATAAGCATGATAAGTGGTAGGTCAATGATATTTGGTATATAGGTTGGTCTTGAGTAGTACATGTCAGTCTGGCATATGCCTTTTGTCCTTGACCTCAATTTCATGGTCTAGTGACCTCGTTAAGTTTCTCTGATTAGATCCATATCTCAATAACTATAAGTGGTAGATCAATGATATTTATTATATAGGTTGGTCTTGAGTAGTACATGTCAGTCTGGCATATGCCTTTTGTCCTTGACCTCAATTTCATGGTCTAGTGACCACGTTAAGTTTCTCTTATTAGATCCATATCTCAATAACTATAAGTGGTAGATCAATGATATATGGTATATAGGTTGGCCTTCAGTAGTACTTTTCAGTCTGGCATATGACTTTTGTCCTTGGCCTCAATTTCAGGGTCTAGTGACCACATTAAGTTTCTCAAGTTGGTAGGTGAATAATATTTAGTTTGTAAATTGGTCTTGAGTAGTACCTGCCAGTTTGGCATATGCATTTTGTCCTTGACCTCAATTTCATGGTCTAGTGAACAAAGTTAAGTGTTTCTGATTAGAATAGTTTCTCAATTACTGTAAGTGGTACAGTAATAATATTTGGCTTGTAGGTTCCTCTTGAGTAGTACATGACTGTTTTAGCGACAAGCAGGGATGGGCGAGACATCTATTAGGGTCCACTCTTGTTTTGTTTGTATGTTATTTTTTTAGTTGTGATTTTTTCTGTTTGTGTTTTAAAGTAAAAGTCTATTTGTCCTTTTCATTGCCCTTTTCGCTAATTATTACTGTGTATTCCCATACTGGTTTTATTTATTAGTTCGCCTCAACGAAGTTGAGGGGGACTATTGGAGTACCCCCGGCGTCCGCGTCCGCATTTAGGTATATATCTTGGTACTATGAAGGGTAGGATCATCAAACTTTGTATACAGATGCATCTTGGGCTATCTCACAGCCTCCAAGAAAATTGGGTCTCTTTGACCTATATTTTCCGCTTGAATGACTTACATTCAAGTTTACGTCCGAGTTCAGATCTCAGTCACTATACATGGTAGGATCATGTAACCTTGCATTTGCGTGCATCTCTGATGATGGGTCAGCATCCAGGCAAAATTAGGTCACTTTGACCTATATTTTCCGCTTGAATGACTTCATTCAAGTTTAAGTCCGAGTTCAGAGTTGCATATGTATGCAACTTTGATGGTAGGTCAGCATCCATGCAAAATTAGGTCACTTTGACCTATATTTTATGCTTGATTGATTTACATTCAAGTTTTTGGACGAGTTAAGATTTCATTCACTATACATGGTAGGATCATGTAATCTTGCATATGCATGCAACTCTGACGATAGGTCAGCATCCAGGCAAAATTAGGTCACTTTGACCTATATTTTAGGCTTGATTGATTTACATTCAAGTTTTTGGATTAGTTCAGATCTCAGTAACTATACAGTACAGAAAGAGACGTACCATAACAAATCACTCGGAAAGACATACTATCACTGTGATAGACCTAAAAAGTCATAAAACAGAGTGGAGAGGATTAAATTTTATTACCCATTTTACCTGTAATTTCTTTGAATAAGTCTACCTGCTTAATTAAATTTTTACCTGTAAAACAGGAAATGTCCTGACAAAACTTGGGTTTTATTGCCCCAATATAATTTTTTTCAAGGAAAAAATTAATTCCCATCACTTTCCAAGACATCCCCACTATCACAATGATTAGTTATGGTATGTCTCTTTCTGTACTGTACATGGTAGGATCACTGTAACCTTACATATGCATACATCTCGGATTATAGATCAGCATCCAGGCAAAATTGGGTTACTCTGACAATGTGCCATAACGAGGCGAACTTTGTAATCGTTGATTACCTATGTTTTTTATTTTCTGGACATTCTCATATATTCATATTTTGTATAATATTAACCCTTGACTATTCATAAACTACTTTTTGTGGCTTTCCAACAGATGTTTATTAAGTCCTGTTAATTCCATGTGCAATTAACATCTATCTGTAGCTTACCTGTAAAGGGGAGCGTCCTGAAAACTATGTTTGATTATACCCAGAGGCTTTATAAACATCATAACCAAACGATTTGACCTAGACTTTCTCCAAAACGAAGTTTAAAGATATTTTCTTCAACCTTCCTGTTGTATTCTATGTTAAAAATAACCCTCGATAGCCGCTTATTTTTAATCAGGGGAGGAAACTCCGGAAACTCGAAAGTCGTCAATTGTACATGCATGATACTTATGTAAATAATTGCCTATGAATGATTATTTTACAATTAACTGGCAATGATTACTGACTTTGAAGTGTTGATTGGCAGGTGTTTGATGTTATTGAAAGTTTTATAATTAAGATGTTTGTTTTTTCTGGGACTAACATGACTAATATATCATATAATGTTATATTAGTCCCAGGTTTTTTAAACTTCAATTCAACATTAATTGATTGTTCTTATAATTAATTTTGATTAAAAACTATTATAACTTTAATGAGTAAATATGTTTGTTTTGCCATCTGTTATTAAACAAGTTATTCTTTTTGATTGCCGATTAAGCATTTATAATCAAATCTAACTACACGAAGTTTGCTTTGCTTTCCATTTTATTAAAATCAAAACATTTACAGCATTAATTGCCTTGTGCTTATGTTGGAAGATGAAAGTAAACTTGCGTTCACAGCTTACAGACCTGTCAAGTCTCACGCTTTCGGCATGAGAGTCACGCTTTCCAACCCCAAATCACGCTCTCACGCTCACCCCTTTCAATGTCACACTTTTTTAATTTTCGAGAAAAAAATAGATTTCAAGTAGAAAAACGCCCTTTTCATTAAGGGGATGTTCTGCACATCCTTCCATAATACTGGATCATTTTCTATTACAGGCCCTGAAGTAAAATAATTATTTCAATGGAAATCACAGATATGAAAGCTAATTTCATATTTTCCCTTTTTAATGAAAAATTTCGTTTCAAATTCCTTGTTTTTGCCATTTGAAATGCTCTCAGAATGCACCACTTTGCGTGTCTGAAATTAAAATCTTGAGGCCATTCCCCCACACACCCTTCGTCTCACTCTTGGAACCCAAACCCCCTTGACAGCTCTGAGCTTAGGTTCCTTTGGATGCTTTTTTCTCACA
Organism: Modiolus philippinarum; assembly: GCA_002080025.1. NCBI lineage: Eukaryota > Metazoa > Mollusca > Bivalvia > Mytilida > Modiolidae > Modiolus > Modiolus philippinarum. The sequence continues at coordinate 20,201 of MJUU01017500.1, read as the reverse complement.
GACATGTTTTATACAAAGGACAGTTTTAGACCCAGAAAGGAAAAAATAATAAAAGAAAATAAAAAATATAAAGTAATTCTGTCCTTTGCAATGACCCTTCATCATAGTCTTCCTGTAAAAACAAAGTTTAACAAATATTTCCTGGCTAACATACATGTAAAAGACCATCAACAAATATTGATAAATATGGTGGGCGAATGGCCCCTGGGCGAACATGAAAGTGGGCCAATGGACCCTTGGCGAACAGGAAAGTGGGCGAACGGGTAGGTGGGCGAACGGACCCGGATTCACACTTGATGATGGGACTCTACCTCACATGATTTCCGGTTTACTATACTCTGCCTCTTTGCAGTTCCTTAACTTTATAGACCACTTTCCTACTTCTTTTTATGAATGAATTGCGCCGGTTGACCCAGGGTCAATGGCCGCAAATTGTGTCAGAAAACATTGTGATATTGGGAAATCTATATTGTGACGTCAAAATTTGACGGGAAAATTCACCAGCTGGAAAGTCGTCTATTGTTTTGTATAAATGCATATAGGTGTTAACCCTCCCGATTTTTGCCGGAGACTTCCACAATTTGGCACAAAACAGAATTCGACCTTTCTGGTGCAATAACATGGTCTCCCGGCAGGAGCCACAAAACTCCTGTTTTTATGAAAGTCTCCGGCAAACTCTCCTACAATTGTATTCTGTCACACATGCACAGGTGAAATTATCATACATGTCCGCGTATTGATTTTCTGCCAATCAAAGGAAATAGGACTGTGACAGGTAAAACAGGTTAATTGGACTGTGTAATTAGTGTTGATTAGGGCAGGTGTTTTTTATATAGCAGTCAGCAAGTATTGACAATGATAACAATGATCAACACAATCATTTTGGTACAGGAAATGTTGAAAATGTCACTAATCACCTCCCTTGAATAATTTTCCATTTTTATAAAAATACCCTGAGATTTTTATGTTAACACTAAAAAATACCCAAAATTATTGAAATATTTTGTATATTCTATTAAGGTAGATCGATCCTAATAAAAATATCAGACAGAATTTTTTTTATTTTGAGATATTTTGTAGATCTTAGTCCATTTGTTCAAAAAATAAAATAAAAATGATATGTCACAGATCATCTTTTCCTGTTGTCAGGCTTTGAAAATCATACAAAATTTAGTATTTTTCAGCAATATTTACAAAGAGTATATAGGGAAATGTGACAACATGCTTATTAATTATTCAGCATTCATATGAAATAAATATCATAGATTTTTAGTAAGCCTCAACGAAGTTGAGGGGGACTATTGGAGTACCCCCGGCGTCCTCGTCTGCGTCTGCGTCCACGTCTTCGTCCGCGTCCGCATTTGGGTATGAATGTTAGTAAATATGCAGTGTAGGGTCATCAAACTTTGCATGCAGGTGCATCTTGGGTTAACTCATAGCCTCCAGGAAAATAAGGTCTCTTGACCTATATTTTCCGCTTGAGTGGCTTGCATTCAAATTTACATTTAAGTTCATATCTCAGTTATTATACACAGTACTATAATCTAACTGTGCATATGCATGCATCTCTGATGGTAGGTCAGCATCCAGGCAAAATAAGGTCACTTTGACCTATATTTTCCGCTTGAGTGACCAGGGTTGCCACACAGCCGGGAAAACGGGAAAAACCCGGGATTTTCGTTTTAGGTGTGCGCCCGGTCGGGATTAAGCTGGGAAAATGCTAAAAATAACAAATATCCAGGAAAAATCCTTGAAAAACAAACTTCCCTTTAATGCCCATGCTAATTTTTCCACATGCGTCGTAATTAAATAGCTGCCAGTTAAAAAGTTTGTAAAGCTTATGGTGATTGTTCACTTGTACACATGATGTGAATTCACCGACATTCAATAAAAGTAACTCTTCTCTTGACAAACTTCAAAAGGACAAATTTAAGGGGGGAATCTGACAGGTGTTGTACATCTCGATCTGATGCGCTTGTCGAAAACGTTTCATTGATAGGTTTGAGTTGAGGTTCCACAAACAAGACATTAAGAAGTATTGACGTACATGTATTGGTCACCAAATAAAAGTGACAATACAAGTTGGAGTCGAATAGGATAAAAAGCTAAAAGCAAATCCTACATGAACTCAAGACAGCTGATTCTCGACTTTGTTCAGGCAGGCAAGTTTAACTAATGGTGGATTGAATTTAAATAAATGATGCAATGAACCTCCCTAATTTATGAAGTTAGTCAAAATGCAAATTATTTGTATGGGAAACATGCAGCATGCAGAGGTGTTTACCACTACGGATTTTCAAGTAAAAATACGCACTACGGATTCACATTGCAAATGTTTACTCATAAACCTGGAAATGAAATATACCTATTCCCGATATTGGGCAATTACTGTTAAAGAGAAGTTTCTGATAGAAAAACAACGTTCTTTAAAGCACACAGTTTATATGTCTTTGTCAAACAATGCTGCCGGGAGCCTCCCCAGGTTGTGGATAGCGAAATGCTCTGTCTATGTGGGGTCTTCAGTTCAAAATTTGAAAAGCAGACAAACTGAGTGCAAACATTACGCCCTACGAGTATAAAGACCCCATCTATGTTTCTAGTACAAGAGCAGACCCAATAGGGTCGCATATAAGGAAGGCTAAATTTCCTGTCCCTACCCATTTTTCAGTGTCGATCAAAACTCGCTGCCCTATTTATCAATCCCTTCTTCATATCTTTCTTGTTGTACTTATATTTTATTTGAATTGATTAGTTTGTCCCCTTATATAGAAATGTAATAGAAATGTAGTCTCGCTAGGGGTCGCATAGAAGGCTTAATTTCCTCGTAGAAGGGCAGACTCGGTAGGCTTAATTTCCTGCCCCTACCAATTTTACCATTTTTTCCAGAGGCAATGTGGTAGACAGATTATAGTAGCCTGACCGTGAACCATTGTAGACAAACTTTTTGGAGAAACGATATGCCACAAGTTTAAATACCACTTCTATATTTCTCGTATAAGAGTAGACCCAACCTGGGTCGTATGGAAGGCTAAATTTCCTGCCCCTACCCATTGCCAGATTTCCTTTTACTTTTGAATTATTTTGTTTTCATCTATATACAGCTGAAATATTGCTCACTGGACGTTAAACCGGAGATATGTATCTATATGTCTCTGGTAAAACTCAATCATTTATCAAAACAATGATGTTGAAAAAACAGTGGATAAAATTGACGAAATGATCTCCATAGCTAATATGAAAAAAAAATGTAATATATCACTTTTGTTTTATATACCGGAAAACATTCTCAAAATACGGATGATTACGGACATATAGCTGCTTGAATACTCATACCGGTTAAGAGAGGTTAACAGGTCTGAGCACGAGACCACCATTATTGTCCCCTATTTGTTCTTTATAACGAAACTTGAAAGAAAAAAAAATCGCACCAACTCAAACAAAATGATATTTGACTTGATCTTAGGGTAAAAAAATATTAAAAAAATTAGAAAATTCTGCCGTTGGGAATTTTTCATTCAACTTCAAACAGACATACCATCAGTTATAAAAGCAGATGTCTTCCGAAATTAGTGGTCTCGCAGACTGCAGAACAAATTAAGCAATACCTCAAATGAAGAGCACGGATTGTTTACATAAATGGCTAATGCATGTATTTGTTGAGATATAGTCCATATCCTTTTCGTAGTTTGTTTACGAAGATGAGAGATTGACCATCTAAATATCTCACAATTTTTCATTTTTTTAATACTTGAAATATTGTAAAAATCCATGAAAAACCCTTGAAATACCCTTAAATCTCATATGAGGAAAAGAGTGGCAACCCTGAGTGACTTACATTCAAGTTTATGTCCGAGTTCAGATCTCAGTCACTGTACATGGTAGGATCATCTAACCTTGCATGTGCATGCATCTTTGATGGTAGGTCAGCATCCAGGCAAAATTAGGTCACTTTGACCTATATTTTCGGCTTGAGTGACCAGGGTTGCCACACACCCAGGAAAACGGGAAAAACCTGGGATTTTCGTTTTAGGTGCTCCTGGTCGGGATAAAGCTGGGAAAATGCTAAAAATAACAAATATCAGGGAAAAATCCTTGAAAAAGGAACTTCCCTTTAACGCCCATGCTAATTTTTCCACATGTGTCGTAATTAAATGGCCGCCAGTTAAAAAGTTCGTAAAGTTAATGATGATTGTTCACTTGTACACATGATGTGAATTCACCGACATTCAATAAAAGTAACTCTTCTCTTGACAAACTTCAAAAGGACAAATTTAAGGGGGGGAATCTGACAGGTGTTGTACATCT
>MJUU01017500.1:0-15073 GCA_002080025.1 Modiolus philippinarum | reverse complement strand
GTAGTCTCGCTAGGGGTCGCATAGAAGGCTTAATTTCCTCGTAGAAGGGCAGACTCGGTAGGCTTAATTTCCTGCCCCTACCAATTTTACCATTTTTTCCAGAGGCAATGTGGTAGACAGATTATAGTACTGGAAGCCTGACGGCGAACCATTGCAGCCAAACTTTGTGGAGAAACGCTATGCCACAAGTAGTTTAAATACCACTTCTATATTTCTCGTATAAGAGTAGACCCACCAGGGGTCGTATGGAAGGCTAAATTTCCTGCCCCTACCCATTTCCAGATTTCCTTTTACTTTTGAATTATTTTGTTTTCATCTATATACAGCTGAAATATTGCTCACTGGACGTTAAACCAGAGATATGTATCTATATGTCTCTGGTAAAACTCAATCAGTTATCAAAACAATGATGTTGAAAAAACAGTGGATAAAATTGATGAAATGATCTCCATAGCTAATATGAAAAAAAATGTAATATATCACTTTTGTTTTATATACCGGAAAACATTTTCAAAATACGGATGTTTACGGACATATAGCTGCTTGAATACTGGTATCAGTTAAGAGAGGTTAACAGGTCTGACCACGAGACCACCATTATTGTCCCCTATTTGTTTTTTATAATGAAACTTGAAAGAAAAAAAAAATCGCACTAACTCAAACAAAATGATATTTGACTTGATCATAGGGTAAAAAATATCAAAAAAATTAGAAAATTCTACCGTTTGGATTTTTTCATTCAACTTCAAACAGACATACCATCAGTAATAAAAGCAGATGTCTTCAGAAATTAGTGGTCTCGCACACTGCAGAACAAATTAAGCAACACCTCAAATGAAGAGCATGGATTGTTTACATAAATGGCTAATGCATGTATTTGTTGAGATTTTGTGTGATGTGCATATAGTCCATATCCTTTAGTAGTTTGTTTACGAAGATGAGTGATTGACCATCTAAATATCTCACAATTTTTCATTTTTTTAATCCTTGAAATATTGTAAAAATCCTTGAAAACTTGAATTTCATATGAGGAAAAGAGTGGCAACCCTGAATGACATACATTCAAGTTTACGTCCAAGTTCAGATCTCAGTCACTGTACATGGTAGGATCATCTAACCTTGCATGTGCATGCATCTCTGATGGTAGGTCAGCATCCAGGCAAAATTAGGTCACTTTGACCTATATTTTCCACTTGAGTGACTTACATTCAAGTTTAGGTCCGAGGTTCAGATCTCAGTCACTGTACGTGGTAGGATCATCTAACCTTGCATGTGCATGCATCTCTGATGGTAGGTCAGCATCCAGGCAAAATTAGGTCACTTTGACCTATATTTTCCGCTTGAGTGACCAGGGTTGCCACACACCCAGGAAAATGGGAAAAACCTGGGATTTTTGTTTTAGGTGCTCCCAGTCAGGATAAAGCCGGGAAAATGCTAAAAATAACAAATATCCGGGAAAAATCCTTGAAAAACGAACTTCCCTTTAACGCCCATGCTAATTTTTCCACATGCGTTGTAATTAAATAGCCGCCAGTTAAAAAGTTTGTAAAGTTAATGATGATTGTTCACTTGTACACGTGATGTGAATTCACCAACATTCAATAAAAGTAACTTTTCTCTTGACAAATTTCAAAAGGACAAATTTAAGGGGGGAATCTGACAGGTGTTGTACATCTCGATCTGATGCACTTGTCGAAAAGGTTTCATTGATAGTTTTAAGTTGAGGTTCCACAAACAAGACATTAAGAAGTATTGACGTACATGTATTGGTCAAAAAATAAAAGTGACAATACAAGTTGGAGTCGAATAGGATAAAAAGCTAAAGGCAAATCCTACATGAACTGAAGACAGCTGATTCTCGACTTTGTTCAGGCAAGCAAGTTTAACTACTGGTGGATTGAATTTAAATAAAATGATGCAATGAACCTCCCTAATTTATGAAGTTAGTCAAAATGCAAACATGCAGCATGCAGAGGTGTTTACCACTACGGATTTTCCGTATGTTTTACGGATTTTCAAGTAAAAATTGGCACTACGGATTCACATTGCAAATGTTTACTCATAAACCTGGAAATGAAACATACCTGTTCCCCGAAATTGGGCAATTACTGTTTAAGAGAAGTTTCCGATATAAAAACAATGTTCTTTAAAGCACACAGTTTTTACATGTTATATGTCTTTGTCAAACAATGCTGCCGGGAGCCTCCCCAGATTGTGGATAGCGAAATGCTCTGTCTATGTGGGGTCTTCAGTTCAAAATTCGAAAAGCAGACAAACTGAGTGCAGACATCACGCCCTATGAGTATAAAGACCCCATCTATGTTTCTAGTACAAGAGCAGACCCAATAGGATCGTATATAAGGAAGGCTAAATTTCCTGTCCCTACCCATTTCTCAGTGTCGATCAAAACTCGCTGCCCTATTTGTCAATCCCTTCTTCATATCTTTCTTGTTGTTTTTATATTTTATTTGAATTGATTAGTTTGTCCCCTTATATAGAAAGGTAGTCTCGCTAGGGGTCGCATAGAAGGCTTAATTTCCTCGTAGAAGGGCAGACTCGGTAGGCTTAATTTCCTGCCCCTACCAATTTTACCATTTTTTCCAGAGGCAATGTGGTAGACAGATTATAGTACTGGAAGCCTGAACGCGAACCATTGCAGACAAACTTTTTGGAGAAACGCTATGCCACAAGTAGTTTAAATACCACTTCTATATTTCTTGTATAAGGGTAGACCCACCAGGGGTCGTTTGGAAGGCTAAATTTCCTGCCCCTACCCATTTCCAGATTTCCATCAGCATCCAATCAAAATTAGGTCACTTTGACCAATATTTTCTGCTTGAGTGACTTACATTCAAGTTTACATCCGAGTTCAGATCTCAGTCACTGTACATGGTAGGATCATCTAACCTTGCATTTGCATGCATCTCTGATGGTAGGTCAGCATCCAAGTAAAATTGGGTCACTTTAACCTACATTTTCCGCTTGACTGACTTACATTCAAGTTCATGTCAGGGATCAGATCTCAGGTACTGTACATGGTAGGATCATCCTGCATGTGCAGGCATCTGTGATGGTAGCTCAGCATTCAGACAAAATTAGGTCACTTAAACCTACATTTTACGCATGAATGACTTACATTAATGTATACATTGGAGTTCATAGCTCAGTAACTGTACATTGTTGGTTCAGGTAACCTTGAATATGCATGCAATTTTGATAGTATGTCAGCATACAGGCAAAATTTGGGTGCTGCGACAACATGCCATAACAAGGCAAACTTTGTAATCGTTGATTACCTATGTTTTTTATTTTTTGATATTTCAGAGATATATACTTTAGCTATATGTTGAGCTGAAAAAATCTATATGTCACCTTTTGATTAAGAGAGATATTTTATGTAGTTAAGGAAATAGACAATATTTACAGGGAAAGGGAGCTAATTCGCAGGAAAGTGTATGCCGATCTATTATGACGTCACAATGAAAAGGCCAAATAAGGAATATTCTGGCTTGAAAATCAAGTCAATTCCGCATCCGACTCGTGTTTCGCAAATGTGCCAATTGTATGGGCCGTGTATTAGTATCGATCTACCTTAATTGTTGTCTAAACAGTATCTTTGGATATATTCACAGTATTTTTTGTTTTGTCGAGTTCAAAATAAATTATTATAGTTGAATAATATAATATTTTGTGTTTTAATATAGCTTAATATGTCATTGTACATCAAAACACTATCTCAAAGCATTTACTGAAGTGATTCGGTGTAAAACATTGAAATAACTGTACCACTCTACTCAAGAAGTGAGAAAATATCAGAATACAAATAATGTATATAAATGAAAATACATACAAAAAGGGGGATGTGGAGTGTAAATGTAAACATTCTCCTGCAATTGGATTTCAGAAGGTAAACAAATATGACTAAATGAATTATGAACATATCCCTCGGGAACTGTTTTCCTGTACATAGTGTCATGAGTGTTGTCTGGTACTGTATTTGTTGTACATTGTACATTGGCAATTAATAATGGTTTTTAAAATACTTAATAGTGAAACTCCCGAATATCTTTGTGTTTTGAAGTACCATGTCTATTCGTCCTGTTCGCTCATTCGCACTAATCTTATTGCCGGTTTGTTAGGTTTCATTTTATGTTGATTTCAATTTCTTGGCATGCTGAAGGTATCTTGGTTTATGGCCTGAGACTGTATTACCTTTATATCCAAGTTATTTGATCCAAACTTTCTTCAAACGGAAGTTATAGCATTATACCCCCTTATATTTTTTGTTAAAAATTACACTCAATGGCTGCTTATCATTTATCAGCATGATCAAAGGAGGTAACTCAGGAAACTCAAAAGTAGCTAATTATGTATTTTTTTAATATTCATCTGAAATGTGGATCAAGCTTTGAAATAATCAAATTGTATGCCCCTAAAACACACTTATTAATGATGAAAAATAATTAAGGGTGCTTTGGAGTTTTTCTGGTAGTTGATGGATAAGCATTATTTATGTTGCGAGTATGCAAAATAGGTCACTGTAAAAAACTCTCATTTTATTAACGGGAGATAATTAAATAGAAATATGAAGAATAAAATCGCAATTTATATGATTTTTTTTTTTTCAAAAATGTGATTGGTGATTCATGGTTGGTGATTTATATTTTTTATTTCATATTTCTAAAGTGGTCTCTTTAGCACACTTCATATTACATTTTCACCAAAATCTCTTCTTTTATGCATGTTAAAAATTCTTAAATTGTATTTTTTCCTATATAGATGATATTAAAAAGGTCAAAACCTTGCTATTTTTGGATACCTCCCTGAAAAACAAGTTATGTGACCTACCTGTATTGACATTTGCCTAAAATTTTGAAATGCACTTATATAATAAACTTCAGAACATCAACAAAAATTTATCGTTTTGTTTTTAGTGGCTGAAATACCTTAAGTAGTTTTTATACACCTGTCGAAAGACGGACGTATTATGGTACAAATGTTTACCCTCCGTCCGTCCGTCCATCCGTCTCCATCCGTCCGTTAACTTTTTGGTTTCCGGAGGTTTTCTCTGTAACCGCTTGAAATATTGATTTCATATTTGGCATATGAGTATATCTAGGTGAGATACAGATCAAGTTTGAATTTGGTTCCGGTCCGTTGATTTTGTACAGAGTTATGGCCCTTGGACTTAGTGAAATTTTGAGAAATATAGGTTTCCAGAGTTTTTTTTTCTGTAACTGCTTGACATATTGATTTCATATTTGGTATGTGAGTATAACTTGGTGAGATACAGATCAAGGTGGACTTTGGTTTGGGTTGGTTGATTTCGTACAGAGTTATGGCCCTTGGACTTTGTGAAATGTTAATTGTTACATCTTGGTAAGGCACATATTCTGTTTGATTTTTTTTTCAATCAAAATTTTGTTGTGGTCCAACAATGCCATAAAGTTTGACTTGACAGTGGACCGGTGTATCATGCACTCTTGGGGCAGCAGTTTATTGTCCTATCTTGTCCTACATTGTCCTATCTGGTCCTTGATGACATAGCTAGATTTTCATCATTTGTTAATTGTATTTTCAGTTATGTAAAAATCAACCATGTCAGATAAGATAGGCTAGGGAGACTGTGTCAGATAAGATAGGCCAGGCAGACTGTGTCAGATAAGATAGGCCAGGGAGACAGTGTCAGATAAGATAGACCAGGCAGACTCTGTCAGATAAGATAGGCCAGGGAGACAGTGTCAGATAAGATAGGCCAGATAAGATAGGCCAGGGAGACAGTGTCAGATAAGATAGGCCAGGCAGACTGTGTCAGATAAGATAGGCCAGGGAGACAGTGTCAGATAAGATAGGCCAGGCAGACTGTGTCATATAAGATAGACCAGGCAGACTCTGTCAGATAAGATAGGCCAGGGAGACAGTGTCAGATAAGATAGTTTAGGCAGGCTGTGACTGATGGGATGAAATCTGTTCTACTATAGCAGAGAGTAAAAGGTAATTATGTACATTTATAATTATTTTCATCTTCATTAACCATTTCTTATTACTCATGATAACAGATATTTAAAAAAACTTAATCACTGAAGACCCAAATGCAATAATCCAGAAATTTGAAATTTTTACAGATACAGTGACCATTACAACAAAAGGATGTTTTTCTATAAAGTTTTAAAATTTGTAAAGAAAAGTGAATCCACCTCAACCATGTCAACAAAGCTTACAGGTTAAAAGGAAACATTGAGTGTAATTATATGTCACTATAAATATACAAGGTTCTGATTGGATAAATCAGTATTTCACTTTCAATTTCAAAATGTGATTGGATTTTTGTTTAAACCACAATTTACACACTTTTACAACACTAGAGATCTAAAAATCACATTGAGTAGTGGTGTACATAGACCTAACAGCATATCTGGTAGTCATCAGGGTCACATCAAACTAACAAGCATGTTATGTGAGTACATTTATAACATATCAGTGGACATTTAAAAGGGAGTAATTTTACTGTATTCGTGATAAATGTCAAGATATGAAAATTGCATATTATGTACTAAAAATATGGTAAGAGTGGGAAATACAGGTATAGATGATAAGGAGTTTGCAAAAATTCCAACAATAAGTAAATTAGTATCATTGAAACTGAAATAGGAGAATTTGCCACTTGTGAAACAAAACCTAGAACACAAAAAAGGCCCAATAAAACTAGTTTAACCCCGCCACAGCAGGTTTGTGCCTGTCCTAAGTCAGGAAATTTATTAAGCCATTGTATGTCTTGTCTGTTTTCTAGTTAGTTCACTTTATGTCTATGGGAGTCTAGGATGATGTTTATTTCGCTGAACTTGATTACTCTTTATTTAGGGGCCAACTCCGACCTGCCGTTGGGTGTGGGGTTTCCTCACCGTTCATTGAAGATCTTATGGTGGCTTTGAGTTGTTATTACTCCCCTTTGGGTCATTGTCTCTTTGACACATTCCCTGTTTCCCTTCTTTTTCCTATTTCTTAGTTGAAAAACTTGTATCTCATTCTCTTATTTATGACTGATATTTGGATAATCATAATAATGAGATTGAGATCTGTTTATCATGTTTATGTTACAAAACCTTTTAACACTATTTTTGATATGAAATTTCTAGTGAAAAATTGAATCTTGAATAAGAGTATAAAGATACAGTTCATTTATTGTATTTATTTTAGGTGATATATCAAGATGCAAGAAAGCAGTGAAAAAGAAGAGAAAGAAGAAGATGACAATGTTGTCATAGAAACAGATTTACCTGTAGACAGAGGATATGCTTGGGTTGTTCTTTGTGGTATAGTATTTGAATTTTGTCTTGCAAAATTCAATATGTCAACTGCCTGCAAAAACTTTAAAGCAATAGCTGTCCACACACCCTACAAATATAAACATACTGTTTGCTTTCATGATTCCTCTTTTTCAAGCAATGACTATAAAATATAATTAGATGAAAAAAAATGATAAAAGGGTTATAATCTTATTTAACAATAAACTGCTGCATCAAGAGCACATTTATGCCGTTGACTGCAGAGTTTAGCTTTAGACTCTATTGGACCATGACAAAATTTGATTTCCGAATCAAACAGAATCTGTAGCTCACTCAGATGTAACCTTTAACAAATATCAAATTAGAACATGTAGGTAATATAAAATCATTGCAAAGAAAAAGTGGAAATTCCTGTATTTAAAAAAAATCTGTAACTTTGCAGAAAGTTATCCTATGGAAATGAAATACTGAACCTAATCTGAAACTCACATAAAATCATATACTAAATATATCAAATCAGTTTGTTGAGGCATTGTGAAGGAAAGTTGCAGAAATTGATATTTTATATAAAAAAAAATTACTAAGTTCAAATACATTTGTACAGTCATCTGAATGAAACCAAATTATACCCCTACTGAACGAGTGGGTGATATATTGGAATACCCTTGTCCATCCGTCATTCTGCCCGTCTGTCATTCCGTCCAATATTTTTTCGTCACAAAATTCTGTGCTCTACTTGAAGGTATTCATTTGCTTTCTTTTTTAATGAGTTGTGTGTAGTAAACTATTTTGTGTGCTTTCTGATTGCAACTTCCTGTTTGAGGTGACTTTGAATTTTTACTGTATTGGTAATACTAGTGAAATTTTCGTCACAAAATTCTCCACTCTCCTTGAAGGGATTCATTTGAAATTCGGTATGCTGATTTGTTGCAATGAGTCGTGGGTTGTAAGCAATTCTGAGTGCTCTTCGTATCAACTTCCTGTTTCACAGGACTTCAAATTTTTTTTTATGTAATGGTCATCAGAGTGAAATTTTCTGCACAAATTTCCTGCATTCCTTATAGGGATTCATTTGAAATATGGTGCTCTCCGACATCAACTTTCTGTTTGACGGGACTTTAAATTTTTACTGTAATGGTCATAGTGAAATTTTTTTCAAAAATTCTCCGCTCTCCTTATAGGGATTCATTTGAAATTTGGTATGCTGCTTTGTTGCATTGAGTTGTGCACTGTAAGCAATTTTAAGTGCTCTCTGGTGTCAACTATCTGTTTAGAAGGACTTTTACTACATTCTGTTTATCTCTTGAGGATTATTGTGTCACCTGCATTCACGCAGTGGCGACATATAGGGATCACTATCCGTCGTCTTGCGTCATCGTCGTCGTCATCCGTGTCGGCGTCACAAAAATTTCTGTCACAGTTTTCTCAGGAACTATGTATCCGAGCTTTCTGCAATTTGGCATGGAGTATCAGTATGGGGACCTATACTCTGTAACAGAGTTTGGGATCCCTCACATGCCCACTTCCTGTTTGATGGAACTTAGAATATTTTTTGCGTCTTGAAAATTTCTGTCACATTTTTCTCAGGAACCACAGATCCCGGCCTTCTACAATTCAGTATGGAGTATCAGTATGGGGACCTATACTGTGTAATAAAGTTTGGGATCTCTTGCATGGCCACTTCCTGTTTGAAGGAACTTAGAATATTTTTGTCGATTGGTGTCTCAAAAAATTTCGGTCACATTTTACTCAGGAACCACTATTCCCAACCTTCTGTAATTTAGCATGGAGTATCAGTATGGGGACGTATACCGTGTAATAGAGTTTTGAATCTCTGGCATGCCCACTTCCTGTTTGACTGAACTTGGATTATTTTCCAAGTCTTGAAAATTTCTGTCACGTTTCTCTCAGACACCACATATCCCTGCCTTCTGTAATTTGGCATGGAGTATCAGTATTGGGACCTATAATGTGTAAGAGGGTCTGGGATCTCTTGCATGCCCTTTTCCTGTTTGACATAAATTGCTTTTAGTGATATATTACGCAGGCGACACATGTCTTCCGTGGAAGACTTACTACTTAGTTTCATTGTGTCCATACTTGTATTGTGTCTGCACTTGTACTGGGTTCAACGACTGGGGGTATAAATAGTTCCCATTTGGCGACAGCTCTTGTTGAACTTGATCAGTAACTGAAGGACATACAATCATATGAATTTATTTAGGTATTGCACAGAAAAGACTCAAAAACCGATATTTTCATTCAACCAGATCGATGATCGGGGTCATATTGTTTTTGTCCTGCTTGGCAAGTGTATAGGTCTAGTCAAGAGGAACATAAATATGCAAAAAAAAATTAGGTCAGGTCAAAGGTCAAGGTCACAGAGGTTAAAACGGGGTGAAATTGGCTATTTTCATATATTTGACTATAGAATCCTTATTATATATCCTATTGAGACGGGATTTGTTTCATGTTATTGTTAATAAAATTGCGCAACTATAGTAGGTCAACAGATTTGAGATAGCATTTACCGTTTTTGAGAAACAAGAGGCCCAAAGGGGACAAACGGAAAAAAATGTATTTTTAAATTTTTTGTCGGATCTTGATGCAGTATTTTTCTGTAGGTTTCTTTTAGCATGTTTAAACAAATACTTTTCACAATTAAAACCATTTCAATAAACAAGAGGCCCAAAGGGGCTTCATCCGTTTCAGAATAAAGGTTAAATTGGGTGTTTCTATGGTAATAAACAACTTCTGAACTATGTTAGATAGACTTTTAATACTTGGCAAGTGTATAGGCCTTGTCGATATAAACATAAATATGCAAAAAAATAATAGGTCAAAGGTCAAGGTCATAGAGGTCAAAAAGGGATAAAATTGGGTATTTTCATATATGTTACTGTAGAATCTGGGGGCATATGTAGTGTTTCACAAACACATCTTGTTTTAAAAATTTACAATGTCTAAGGGCCATAACTGAAAATTGACCTATAACTTAAATGTAGATACAATCATATTCCAAATATCAAACCAATATGTCGAATTTCAAAGAAATGGATGTTACAGAAACTGATATTTTTCAATAATTGACTAAGTCCAAGGGCCATAACTCTTCAGCAGAAAATTATAAGTTAATAAAAATGTTCTTCCCAAAGTTTGGACGACTTAATAACATATAGACAAACACCAGTATAACATAAAACCCATAGTCCTCGAGGAGTGTATAAAAACTGGAAAAATGTCATTCAAAGATTCAGAATTATATTTACATTTCAAATTACTGAAAATGACAGCTCTCACATGAAAATACATGATAATAGTTTGGCTGAGATCAAAAGAAATATAACTGATTTTCAATGATAAATGTTAATTTACTAAAACTGTTTGATATTTAAGCATTCAAAGGTTCAGAAATATCAGCATGAACAGAAAATAGAGTCTAAAGGAGAAACAAAATTGAGAGGGAATTTAACTCTCCTAAATTTTTCATAGGTTTAGCATATGCAGTTGTTTATTTATTCATGAATGAGACAAAATAAATCAGATTTTATCAAATTTTATCAGAAGTAAAATTATGGGGAAAATTTGGGGTTCGTTGCCAAAAAAAGATTCTTTTGAATTAATAAAACCAATCAGATAGTCTGACAGAAATACCAAACATAAATGGATAAAACCCGAGGATATTGGATGCTTCTGAAATCTGACGCTCATACTCCCTTAAATCATAAATTTGAAATATTTTGTTTACTTTACAATGTTAATGAAGGAGAAACAAAGACAACAGATTAATTTTCTTCAGCCCAGATATGTTTGTATAATGAAAAAGATATGGTTTTACATGGCTTTGGAAGTTGAAAAAATAAATTTGGTTTTTATTTGTTTATTTTGTAGCTGCCTCGATGGTACTGTTCCTGCTGCTCGGAGCATTGAAATGTTTTGGTGTGTTTTACGTAGAAGTTGCTAGACAATACAACGTTAGTAGCAGAGAAATCCAATCCATTCAGTCATTAACAGGATTCTTCTACCTTGGCCTTGGTAAGATAGAAAGTTCATAAACATCTCTGTCACTTTGAATAAAAATTACTGTAAACAAACTTATTTTCATGGATACTTCATATCGCATTTTGTCTCTCGTTTACAAATTTGTGGCAACTTTCACGATTTTCTGATGCATATAAATGCATCTGATGCATATAAATAAGGGTTAAAAATATCCGCGAAGATTTATTTTTCCTATAATTTTACACTGGCCATGATCACAAAAAAAAATAAATCTCAAGAAAATTACAAATTAGATGGTTTACAGTATACTAAATTTCGACTAAGCTCTTCTATCGTAAATTGCAATGTAAATTATAGTCAACACTTTTTTTCTTTCATCAGTGTTGTTTTCTTAAGCTATTTTGCCTCAGAAATCAACATTGAGGACGTGGGATAGGTATTCTTACCAGAACTGTCTGCTCACACACCTACACCTTAAATACAGATCAATAACTCAATTACATTGTTGTATCTAAGCTTCATGATGTGGGCCCTGTGGAAAGTGTATGATTGTGGCTCAGATCATAAATATTTCAATTAAATGATAATCCTCTGTAAAAGCATCAAAGATTACAATCTTCTGTGAGGGCACCTTATATCACACCCCTTTGTGAGTGCACCTTAGATAGCATTCCTCTGTAGGGACACTATATGTCACAATCCTTTGTAGGACAACAAAAACAACAAGCCTCAGTATGGGCACTATAAATCTCGAACATCTGTGTGTTCACAATAGCTCACAATCCTCTGTAAGGGTACTACAGATCAACATTATTCTTTAAGGACACCATAGATTACAATAAGTTTTAAGGGTACCATAGATAGCAGTCCTCTGGAATGGCAATATATAGATCGCAATCCCATGTAAGGGTAACACATAGCTGTCAACCTACTATGGCCCAAAATCTGGTCATGAACTGCATTGGATGGTAAAAAATCAGGTCATAACGCGTGACGAACTTTTTTCATCCCAAATATTGTATTGTAAGCGCGCGACGAACTTTTTCACCCCAATTATTCATTTACCAATCAATTATTTAAACATTCTTAATAATATGCTTTAGTAAACTTACTTACTTACTACTTAAAACAGATATCATAATTGAATTGCATGTACATTGAATACCTTTGCTTCACATTTGCTGATTATGATTTTTACTTTGACCAACATAAAAACATAAATAAATAATATGGATAAATGTTTAATTCTGACCTAAAATCGGTGTTCACCCCTTCAACTACTGACTAAACCTTTTATCTGCATTATAATTTTGTAACTATGCATCGCCAGGTTGCACTATTTAAACAACAGTCCAATCAAATTTTCTTTCCACGAGCACTTAGCAAAGCGTTTCTGTTTTGTGGGGTTGTTGAATACATTGCTGGTCAGGAAATCGATCTTTTCCATTGAGTACAAGATGTATCAGTACACTCAATACGTATAGAAGTCTTGAAACGACTCAATAAACTCCCTTAAGGCTTCATTATAACCTCGAGGAGACAATATTCCAAGCTGACAAGTAAAAAAACAACCGGAAATAAAACTAAGAACGTTAATATACAAAACATTACCGGAAATCAAATCCGGGTGAAGACGGGTGATGACTTCGATTCTCGGTTTATTTGACAACCCGATCCGGTTACTGCATCTCATCGGGTGACAAGTGAAAATATCGGGTTACACCCAATGAAATTGGGTGACTTGACAGGTATGGGAACATAGAACACAATTTTCTTTTAAAGGACGCCATAGATAACAATCATCCCTAGAGGCACCACTGTAAGGGTACCATAAATAACAATTCTATTGAAGGGCTCCATGAGGGGAAACTGTTTTGTGTGAGAAAATATTCCCAGTAAAATATTTAAAAAAAACATTCCCTCGAGGGTTTGATCTTAATATTTATACTTCTAGGACATGAATTATTGAAAAGAGCAATCTGCAGAACTCATGTTATTGTAAATTTTGGTATTATTATATTTTGGTAAATTCTTCAATATTTTAATTTTAGGACCAGTTGCTAATGTACTGAGCCTGAGATTTTCAAACAGAACAGTAATATGTGTTGGTGGATTATTATGTGGGACTGGGTTTTTATTGACAGGATTTGTTCCTTCACTTGGCTACTTTTATGTTACCTATGGTTGTATTACAGGTAATAATTATAGTGAGCAAGAATACCAGAATAGTATGTTAGTTATACTAGGATTAATGGCAAAAAAAAAAACTGTGCCAGTTTGATCAGTTGGAAATACATATTATAATATAAATACCATATGTTTTGTGAGGGGATTAAGAATTGATCATCCTATGAAATCAACAATGATTGGAATTATGCTTTTAACATGTACAGCAAGGTATTTCAGTGTTATGAAAACAATATTAAAATGTAAATTACTGATAAGCCTAATTGATCTTATCAGATTGAATAGACAATAAACATGTTGTGAGAATATAGTTACCAACGACACCTGTTTGGAACATATTAGTCTGTCTGTCAACATTAAAGACACAGTTGAACTTTGATGGCTTCAACTACAATAGCTGAAAGACCATGGATATCTCAAACAACTGCAATAGCTTGAGCACTATGGATGTCTCCAACCCCTTTTTAGCTCACCTGACCCGAAGGGTCATGTGAGCTATTGCCATCACTTGGCGTCTGTCGTCCGTCCATCGTACGTCGTCCGTCCGTTGTAAACTTTTTCAAAAATCTTCTTCTCTGAAACCGCTGAACCAATTTTAACCAAATTTGGCCTGAAACATCACCAGGGTATCCTCTTTCAAAATTGTATCCGATGAGTCCGAGGACCAAACAACATGGCTGCCGTTACTAAAAATAGCACATAGGGGTAAATTGCTGTTTTTGGCAAATAACTCGAAAACCGTTACAGATATCAAAAATCTGACAGTAGTAAAAGTGATCAGCATGGCAAGATCTACCCGCCCTGCAATTTTGAAGAAAATCTGACTACCAGTTTTGGAGTTATTGCCCTTTTTCTGGAAATTTTTCAAAATTTTAATATATTTTATTTTTTATAAAAGAAACTATAGCAGTTAGAGGTCAACTTTAAATTGCAAAAATGTTCAGCATATCAAGATCTACCCACCCTGAAATTTTTGAGAAAACCCCAAAACCCTTGTAGGAGTTATTGCCCTTTTTTCACAGAATTTTCAAAATTTTCTTATTTTTGTCTTTTATTTCCAAAACTATAGAAGATGAAGGTTAAGTGTAAATTGATAAAATGTTTGCCATGCTGTGGTGACTTCAAAAGTGGTGTTGAAAATTGATCATTGACCGCCATTTTCAAAATGGCTGCCAAAAAAAAGCGGGAAAATTCAACATCGTTCAATTTCAATGAAATTTGGTTTCCAAAAAGGTATTGATGTCGCAACTTCAAAACCGATGTTAAAAATTGTTCGTTGAATGCCATTTTCAAAATGGCCGCCAAAAAAGGCGGGAAAATTCAACATTGTCCGATTTCAATGAAATTTGGTTTCCAAATCGATATTGATGTTGCGACTTCAGAAACTGATGTTGAAAATTGTTCGTTGAACACCTTTTTCAAAATGATGTTTTGACTTCAAAACTGGTGTCAAAAGTGGTCCTTAGCAAGAATGTTTTTTGTCAAAAAAGCCAAACAAAGAAATATACTAAAACATGATCAGACTTTTAAATACAGTTCAAGATATTGGTGGTTTGAGAGACTAAGTTCAACTGTATAACTTACAATGTAAGCTTGAT
>MJUU01017499.1:45657-70836 GCA_002080025.1 Modiolus philippinarum | reverse complement strand
AACACCCAAAAACAAATAAAAATTATGTCTGGTTCTATGTATGGTGATTTAATTAACCTTAATTCTATTTTTATGGAAATTGTATTAATTTTATATCTTACAACAAAGCATTTGGAACAACGATATATTTAAACATGTTTTGCAGCCATAGCAATCATAAATTCTTGTAACCTGAATGTATTATTTTTAAATATTGTGATGAGTTATAGGCAAGATGACATTAACAGTGTTAATTCCTTAATTTAACCTTTAAAAAAGGCAATATTGAAGGGCAAACGTCCGCAAAAAGAAAGAGAAATGGTTGAAAATTGTCCTTTATGCTTCAATAGCGACCAACCTAGCAACCAGAGTCAAAAAGTTTGTATTTGTTTTGAATAACAATTATTATTAAAAGTGTATGAAGGAATCAAATTAAGCATTTCACTTCATTTAAGAAATTTAATTAATGTCAAATCTGCCAAAACGGCACTTCAAAAAGTGAAAATTATCTTTTTTTTTATCTTATTTTTATCACCATAGTAACCACCTTAGCAACCATAGCCCCAACAACTTTATTCCGTAAATTGTTTATTCAGACCAAGTACTTATTGACTGTAATCTTGATATTACCCAGCATTGTTGCATATGTAGGATACAAGTCCTTAAAATCGGCCAAAAATGAACTGTCCTCAAAATGGCCAAAGACCCCTGTGTGCCTCGACCCTGCACATCTATCAGACATATTACTTATCAAAATATTTTAACCTCAATGAGACAGCAGAATATTTAATTTTACCTTGCTTGGGTAAAAAATGCATTAAGACTACATATAAAGAACCCAATCCGTTTGAATTTTGCTGTTTTTTCAACTCTAAATCATCATATTTCAGCCTAAAAACCATGGTACCCGTTACCATGGCAACCAAACCAGCGGGAAAAGTTTAGGGGTCATTTCCGTTCATAAGTCGTAGACTTATATAATTTGTACAAAGTTTCGAAGAAATCTGTGACCTTGCGTGCCCAACCCTCTATATAATATGTTACGAAAGGATATGGAGTAAATGAACATGAGACCATAACACATATGTTAACTCCAGCTGCAATAATTTTGATGAGCTGTATGGCCATTTCGGAAATTTATTCCTCATCAGCAGCACTAGAACCCAAACAAAGGAAATCCGTAATTTCAAAAAATGTTAAGATGGTATGTATTTACAGAGAATTGATATTAAGTTGTAGAAAATGTTTCTCTAATGACATAATGTAAAACACAGAGGATAATGTTCCGAATAGATTGGGGGGAAATTTCACGCAAGTTGTTCTCTCACTAAAGGGTGAGAAATATTTTCATCACACCGGTCAGGAGTTGGTTTAATTAGCTAGAAATTAGAGAGAGAAAAAACACTCTCTAATTCTAATGCTGTTCTGGTCAAGTTCATAATAAAGGAGATCAAAGTCTTCTCCAACATGTGGATAAATTGATCTCGCGATTTCACTGGATATTGAGAATGTCACGAACTTTTCGTAAAGAGCAAAATATACATTAAATAAATTTATTTATATATAAATGTATAAATCAATGTAAAATATATTTATTCAAAGCATACATTGTTTATTTATCTTGAATCACCTATGATCGATTTACTTTTGAAAAAGAAAGGAAATGGGGTAAATGTCAAGGAGACAACATCCCATATCCAGGTAAAAACGACCCATCACAAAGCATCTAGGGGTCACCGTACGGTCTTCAACACAGGGGGGAACCTCACACCATATAGCAAGCCCTAAATGGTCCCAAAAAGGTAAAAACGTGAATAAATCTATGGAAACAAACCACATCCAATAACCCAAATATCAAGAAACTAAAAAATTATAAGAAGACACGGACAAGCCAGTTACCAACATATTCCTGACTTGGGACAGACGCAAAAAATTGCGGTGGGGTTAAACTCATTTTCTTGGATCCAAACCCTCCCCGTATGTGTGGTGGGTTTTGCTGATTTCCGTGCAATGTAAATTTCATATTCGGTGACATCACAGTATTGAATGTAGAGGCCGGCGACGGGGTAGAAACTAAAACACATGAAAATGTCATTAATTTTAAAATTAGAGAATTAAAATCTATCATGTGCAAGTTCTACTGTTCTCTCTAAACCTCGAACTTTTAAAATTTAGCCCTTCCGGCAGGAGAACTATGCTAATCAACGACTTGAAAGGATAGATTTTATATTTATCCAATGTTATTATACAATTACCACCCTAGATAGTGTGTAACCCAGCGGTTTCTCTCCCCGAGATATTAAGGTAACCCGAGAGCTTGCTCGAGGGTGACCTAAATTTCGAGGGGAGAGAAACCGCTGGGTCACACACTATCTAGGGTGGTAACTGTTATATTATACCGAATTTTCTTGTTCCTTCCTATGTGACCCAACGCTAACCGGTTGACCCAGCGAAATCCCAAATGTCATGTGACATGATTTGAACAAATCAGATTATAGATATTTAAATGAGTATATAATATTTTAAAATATGCAATTTGTTTACATTTTTCTCAACCGGCCTTAATTCTACCGGACTAAACCAATTATATGCTAATTCTTTTTATCTAAACTGCGCTTAATAGGGGTGGGCACCGACCAAAAGTACAGTTATTCTTTTATCGTTGAGTTCCCATGAACAAAGTATTTACTTATTATTTTAGCATATATTTGGTTTTGAAAGAGTAAATATACTTTTGTCAGTGTTCAAATCATGCTACATGCAAGCGTCATTTTAAGGTTTTAATTCTTCGAGATGCCAAAGACGTGCTTTGTAAGGCCAAAATTACCTAAGGACAGAGCTTTGCATGAGGGAGATGCTCCTTTGTTTTTAACAAAATTTAAAAGAGAATTGACTTTGCATGCAAAATAAAGGACTTTTAATAACCTTTTTTGCAAAGTAACGTTCATGTAGGAGCGAGCACATGTAATTCCACGTTTTCTATTACATATATGATATTTGTATTATTTTCTTAGCTGGATATACAGCAAATAGTAATTAGAAAAAAAATGGTTTTGATTCAAACGGCGTCCACCTTTTCTCATTGTCTATAGAAAGGCGAAAACACGTATCTCAGGGGATTGAACTTGGATAGTCAATAGATATTCTATTTAAGGTGGTTCGGTTGTCTAAAACTGCGCATCCATTTTGCGCATCTGATAAAATTTGAAAGTACCATTAAAATGTTGTAAAAATGATTTTAAAGAGTTTATTAATATAAATTAAATAATAAATAAAATGAAAAATAAATAAATAGAATAAATAAATAAAAATAAATAAACACTGAGAACTGAATTCAGATTAGATTTGGCGGGAAATATCACGGGGCTTTATTCAACATATGATAGATATGAAAATTTATCTAACAGGTCCAAACCAGTTTAAACAGAAAAAAACATTCTCTAATTCTAATGCTGTTCTCGTCAAGTTCATACTATAGGAGATCAAAGTCTTCTCCAACATGTGGATAAATTGATCTCGCGATTTCACTGGATATTTAAAATGTCACGAACTTTCCTTCAAATAGCAAAAAAAACCTTAAATAAATTTATTTCTAGAATAAATCAATGTAAAATATATTTACTCAAAGCATACATTGCTTATTTATCTTGAATCACCTATGATCGATTTACTTTTGTTGATTTCCGGGCAATGTAAATTTCATATCAGGTGACATTACAATATTTATTGTAAAGGCCCGCAAAGGGGTAGAAACTAAAACACATGAAAATGTCATTAAGTTTAGAATCTATCATTTGCAAGTCGTTGATTATCATAGTTCTACTGTTCTCGCTAAACCTCGAACTTTTAAAATACATCGGCAAACGAATACCGAAGCAAGAACAAGGAAAGGTGGAATTCTAAAATCACAAATCCAAAATCACGGCAATTCACAGCAACACGAATTGAGACAGTATGACGAAGACAAAACAAATAAACAAAAATGAACAAGAACGTCACAAAACTAAAGCACTAGCAGTGTGAACCCCTATAAAACTGAGGTGTCATTAGCCCTTCCGACAGGAGAACTATGATAATCAACGACGTGAAAGGATAGACTCTATATATTGTGACAAAAATGATGACGAAGAATTCAAAATATGTTCGAGGCTGGTTCTATTTTTGTTCATCTTTTGCTATTTGTTTTGATATATGCCAGTCTTATGATTTTACTATACTACTATGGCCTTATTATAATTCCATAACTTTTTATCTTTATCATCATGTGAATGAAAATTGACTTTTCAGTGCGTGGAAAATATAGGAGTTTTAATAACAATTTTTTTGCAAAGTAACGTTCATGTAGGTGCGATCACATATAATTCCACGTTTTCTATTACATGTATGATATTTGTATTATTTTCTTAGCTGGATATTAAACAAATTGTAATCAGAAAAAAATGGTTTTGCTTCAAGCGTCCACCTTTTCTCATCGTCTATACGAAAGTTAAAACACAAATATTAAGAACACGTATCTCAGGGGATTGAACTTGGATAGTCAATAGATATTCTGTTTAAGGTGGTTCGGGTGTCTTAAACTGCGCATCCATTTCGCGCATCTGATAGAAATTTGAATTTACCATTAAAATGTTGTAAAAATGATTTTAATGTGTCTCAGTGGTATTATTCCGCCATTTTTGTCTAATAATTGTTCATTTAGGTTTCATTTATTAAGAAATTGAACAAAATAGTTATTTAAAATGAAAAGAAAGTTCAAAGGTATCTAAAATTTATATTCTTATCATTTTTATAACATTTTCGTTACAAAAACGTGAGCTAAAACACATGAGCTTTAAATCTGTTGCTGGATTTACAGAACACAGAAATCATTCAAGGGAGATAATTTGATAAAATAATTTAACAAAGATATCACTAGAGACATTAACATTTTGCAATTTTTCTCTCCAATTTCAACGGTGACCCCTGATTTTTATATGTAAACTACATAATAGAATTAAACACATGCAAAGTATGAAAAATTCTATAATAGAATTTCAGACAATCGTCTAAAATAATCATATTCCCTTTCATTTTTATGTAAAATCATGAAATTTTCAATTACAGATTTTGTGCTTAAATGCATGGTGGCCCCCAAATTTTATTTTACATTTTGAACAATAATACAATTATGTTTCTACACAGAAAATTTCACAAAATTCTACAATAAGAAATTAATACCCTGCAGACACCTTAAATAGTTTATTGATATAAATAAAATAATAAATAAAATAAATGAGGAAAATTAATGCTGCCAGCTTACAAATATGTCACTTTTTGAGAAATTTTTGTTTCATTTAAGGGAGAAAATTCTTAAGAAATAGAAAGAGAAATATCTTATTTTCATGATTTTGCCAAAAATATGATCGGTGACCCCTATTTTTCATTTGATTTATCCAAATAGATTTCTTTAACATACTTTATACTACATTTTCACCAAAATCTATCTTTTACATATATAAACATTTCTAAAATTGTATTTTTTTCTCTATAAAGACTGTAAAAAATAGGTCAAAACCTTGCTATTTTCGGAAGCATCTCCTGGAAAAACGAGACCGGTGACCTATTGTTTTTTTACTACAGTTTTGAAGTGAATTAATTAAACTTTCAGTCACAGAAAAATCTATCATTTTGTTTTTAGTCCCCCAAACTACCTTAAGTTTAATACATATTCAATGAGGATAATAACACAATTACCGATCCGAGTGGTCAAGAGCCAAAGTATGAGACAAAATGACAAATCAGGTGGAAACCACCGGAGGTATTTTCGACCACAACGGTCCTGACTTTGTACAGAGGCATTTCAGAAGAAATGATGAGTTGAACCGGTTTATGGAATGCCGTACCAGTCCTTCCGTTGCGGTAGTGTACGGTAATGCCGTACCAGTCCTTCCGTTGCGGTAGTGTACGGTAACAACTCAACAGCAATTGTTATTGAAAGGTTTTAGACAGTTAAAAGAAATGATCATCTTTATGTATGAATATATTAGTCATAATCCATCTAAAGTGAAGATGGCTGACCATTTCGATAATTAAACTGGAATCAACACGACAATGTATTTTTTTTTTTATTTTTGACACTTGCCTAAAATTTTAATCGAAATATTAACAATCATTCTGGCTCTGA
Organism: Modiolus philippinarum; assembly: GCA_002080025.1. Classification (NCBI taxonomy): domain Eukaryota; kingdom Metazoa; phylum Mollusca; class Bivalvia; order Mytilida; family Modiolidae; genus Modiolus; species Modiolus philippinarum. Next base: position 64,694 of record MJUU01017499.1, on the reverse strand, counting down.
CTATAAGCTACTTAGTGATGACGTCACCCGTTTGTAATTCGAACGTTAACCCGAACGTCCAATTATTGACATAATGCTGTTCCAAGTGATATTAAAAAACAAATAAATCCCAGCTTTCTCCTCCTATTATATCGGCAGACATAAAACAACAGATGGGACTACAAGTTTAATGTAAACAAACTTTTTATTCTTGTAATATTTTTTTATTTATTTGGTTTTGTTATACACCATATGTTATGCACTTTTCTATTTATAGTCACTGTTACAAGTGTAAAATTATTCTGAGCAATTGCAAACTAAAAGAGCTGAAAAGGTGAAATATTAACATTCAACGAATACATCAACTTATATTTCGACACTTCCGGCCTTTATCCTTACGAATCCGAGTACATATTTCCATGCCATTTATTGTATCGATAAAATCTACAACTGTTTCAGGTACACTTAACTTCTTAGTACAGTCTATACATGTGATCTGCCTTCACTTCTCAGGGATAAGAATATTCAGAGTTACCGATTAATTGACCCTATTTTTGAATTATAAACTGAAGTTAAAACGGAAAGTGACAATCTAAAGACATACCTTGTCTGACACTTTACCAACATGATTAGAATATGTTGCGATGGAGTAGGATTCGATATTTTACAATGCCTAAAACATATTTCCTTTCAGATTTCATTTTCTGTGAGTCGAGTGACACGTTTTACATTCTTTCCCGAAACAACCCCCACTGGATTCGATGCTAATCGGTTAGGCACACCTAGATTTAGGGCATACTAGAAAATATGGGATGGGATCATTGGATGGGTTCATGGGATGGGCCATGGGATGGGCTTGTGGGCTGAAAAACTGATGGGATGGTGGGATGGGCTCATGGGATGGAAACATGATGGGGGCATGGGATGGGGTGCTGGGATGGGTTATAAAATGGACTATAGCTAGAAATAAATATCTATGTTACATTTGTGCATAATAATAGTATCATGGCATGAATTACTGTATGTTAATATAGTATTCCCATAATGATCAAGTAAACAACGCCACATAGCTAGAATTTTACATCTTTTTCTGTCTTTGTTAAAATTTAAATGATTTGACGAAATTGTATTAATCTATGTAGTTTATTTCCCATGTGTTTACATTAGGTTCATATATAATCAGCTGCTAGTTTACATAGCACACAGGATTTTTAACTGATAATAAATTCCAACAGAATCTGCCACAGAAAGAAGTCTGTCAATGTTGTTTAATTGTTTGAATGCTATCTCTCGACACTAAAAAAAAGTATGACATTTTCGAAAATATTCAAAATTTTGAATTGCAGTCGAATTCTGACAGCTTAATATTGATCTACATCAATCCTCTCAAACTATTCCATTTTAATGTAACTATGAAACTAACAATATATGGAAATTCAATTTAGAGTGACTTGCAAGTCACTCTAATATTGTTAGTTATAAAAACTTGTGTCTACTTTTCTAGTTGTGAAACCTCTTACCTCTAATGATTTTCATCGCTTGCTTTTCATATCTTGTGGAAAATCAGTTTTCATATTGTTCTCCTTTTTTTCAATACATATATAAACATGTAAATATTCTGAATTCATGGTCGATGCTGTCAACATTTTGATAGTATTTTTATCATACATTTAACTGATGATACTAGATGTTTGATCTGTTGACTCCCCCCCCCCCCCACCACCACCATTATTGCAAATAAAAGACACAAAAATCTTAAAGAATTCTTAACGTCAGCGACAATACTGACATTGACACAAAAAGAAAAGAAAGAAGTAAAACACAAGAAGACAGAATTAAAAAGTGTGGTGTCCCTATCAGAAGAACTGATAATGTGAAGTTCCGGATGCCTGATGAGGATGAAAGCCTTGGTAACAATTAATACCAAAAAACAAAAACCTTACAATTTAAAAAAATAATACCTATAAAGAAATACCATAATTGTAATCTATTGTAATAACAAAAAAGTCAATATACTGATGCACTTTTGCAACTGCAAAGCATGCAGAGTGTATTAAAAATGATGTTTATATTTACTGGATTGGTTATCGACTCGTTTTAATTAAAAAACTGAAGAATAATGGCATTTTTGAAATTTTGTATTCAGAACCCATTATTTTTTGAGCCCATGAGTCCATCCCAAGAGCCCATCATTTTTCCATTCCATGAGCCCATCCCACAATCCCATAAGTTTTTCAGCCCATGAGCCCATCCCATTGCTCCTATTATTTAGGTCTTTAACCATAGTGAAAGACCTTACTGTAATTCTTCGGATTATTAAGGTTGTATTTCGTTTGATTATTATAATTCTTTTTTTTTTGCTGCCATCAATGTTGTCAAAGTGCTTTTATCAATCGTAACCAAACTTGGTACACCTAACATACATTGGCCTGGCTCGACTCAGGTCACCCTGTGAACCGATTCTATTTTTAGTAACAGAGTTATCTCCCCGAATACAGTTTATCTTGTTATCATGTTTGCTCATAAACCGTAACCGATACAAAAAAAATGAGGCGAGGAAAATTTTGTATTCATCCTTAAAAGAATGATTTGTCACGCAAAAAAAAAATTTTTGGTCGCGACCCCGGTTACGCGTTTTTGACCCCGAAATATGTCGATTTCTCAAAGTTGTCGGATTTCGATGAAATTTGGTTTCCAGATAGCTTCCATGGTCTTGATTACAAATATGGGGTCAAAAAACTTTTCGTCCGCCATTTTAAAAATGGCCGCCATTCGAAATTTTGTCATCGCGATATCTCGGAATCGATAAAAAAATTATGAAAACATGGTGTTGCAAAAATACTTCTCTCATTAAGATCTACATTTAGGGCTGGCCAAATTTTTTTTTCATTGGCCATTTTCAAAATGGCAGCAATTTGAAATTTTATTATCGCGATATTTCGGAAACGATAAAAAATTATGAAAACATTGTGTTGCAAAAATGTTCCTCTCATTTACATCTAAATTTATGGCTGGCCAAAAAAATCTTTCGTTGGCCATTTTTAAAATGGCGGCTATTTGAAATTTTCTTATCGTGATATCTCGGAAACGATAAAAAAAATTATGGAGACATTGTGTTGCAAAAATACTCCTCTCATGAAGATCTACATTTATGGCTGGCCAAATATTTTTTCGTCGGCCATTTTGAAAATGGCGGCTATTTGAAGTTTGCTATCGCGATATCTCGGAAACGATAAAAACAAATTAAGAAAACATTGTGTTGCAAAAATACTCCTCTCATTAACATCTACATTTATGGCTGGCAAAAAATTTTTTTCGTCGGCCCTTTTGAAAATAATGGCAATGTGAAATTTTGTTATTGCGCTATTTCGGAAACGATAAAAAAATTATGAAAACATTGTGTTGCAAGAATATTCCTCTCATTAAGATCTACATTTTTGGCTGGCCAAATTTTTTTTTCATCGTCCATTTTCAAAATGGCGGCAATTTGAAATTTTGTTATCGCGATATTTCGGAAGCGATAAAAAATTTATGAAAACATTGTGTTGGAAAAATGTTCCTCTCATTAGATCTAAATTATGGCTGGCTAAAAAAAATCTTTCGTCGGCCATTTTTAAAATGGCGGCTATTTGAAATTTTGTTATCGTGATATCTCGGAAGCGATAAAAAATTTATGAAGACATTGTGTTGCAAAAATACTCCTCTCATCAAGATTAACATTTATGGCTGGCCAAATTTTTTTTTTTTTTTTTTTTTTTTTTGTCGTCCATTTTCAAAATGGCGGCAATTTGAAATTTTGTTATCGCGATATTTCGGAAGCGATAAAAAATTTATGAAAACATTGTGTTGCAAAAATGTTCCTCTCATTAAGATCTACATGAATGGCTGGCCAATTTTTTTTTTCGTCGGCCATTTTGAAAAAAGTGGCAATTTGAAATTTTGTTATTGCGCTATTTCGGAAAATATAAAAAAAAATATGAAAACATTGTGTTGCAAGAATATTCCTCTTATTAAAATCTACATTTATGTCTGGCCAATTTTTTTTTTCGTCGTCCATTTTCAAAATGGCGACAATTTGAAATTTTGTTATTGCGATATTTCGGAAGCGATAAAAAATTAATGAAAACATTGTGTTGCAAAAATGTTCCTCTCATTAAGATCTAAATTTATGGCTGGCCAAAAAAATCTTTCGTCGGCCATTTTTAAAATGGCGGCTATTTGAAATTTTGTTATCGTGATATCTCGGAAACGATAAAAAAAATTATGAAGACATTGTGTTGCAAAAATACTCCTCTCATCAAGATTAACATTTATGGTTGGCCAATTTTTTTTTTTCGTCGGCCACTTTGAAAATAGTGACAATTTGAAATTTTGTTATTGCGCTATTTCGGAAACGATAAAAAAATTATGAAAACATTGTGTTGCAAAAATATTCCTCTCGATAAGATCTACATTTATGACTGGCTAAAAAAAATCTTTCGTTGGCCATTTTTAAAATGTTAGCTATTTCAAATTTGTTATCGCGATGTCTCGGAAATGTTGAAAAAATTATGAAAACATTGTGTTGCAAAAATACTCCTCTCATTATGATCTACATTTGAGGCTGGCCAAAAGTTTTTCCTGTCGGCCATTTTAAAATTTTAATCCTTTACAGATAGTATGGTCATGTAACATATCAAATTAATCAGTAAGAAGAAACCTACAATTTGAGCCCAAGGTCAAAGGTCACCAAGGTCACTGGTCAAGGTCATAGCAAATTTTTTGTCTTTTTATTGTAAAAACAGTCATTAAAACTGTTAGAAATAGAAAATCAAATGTATTGGACACAATGTGCATCTCATCAAGAAGATTTAAACATTAAGATGTAACAAAACATTACATTGACAGGGAAAGACCTTGCAATTGTTCTCTGAACAATGTTTCTTATAATTATTATTTTTTTATTCTTTTTCAACTCAAGCTTCAAACTACACGACATAACTTTTCGATACATGGTGTGATAAACCAACATCAGTGTGGGACATAAAAACTGAGGGCAGCATACTGAGCTATTTTTAGTAACGGAGTTATCTTCCCCGGAACCAAAAACCTTGTTATTGCTTAAACTCAGAAACCGTTAAAGATAGCTGATTAAGTGTAATTGGAAAAATGTTTCTTAGGCCATGACCGAAACCATGCGGTATGGTATTTTTTGAGCTATTGCCCTTTGAAAATTTTAAGTTTCCGTTAAATTTTTTTTGTCTCAGAAACCGTAAGTTGTAGAGACTTGTAACCTTCACCATTGTTCATTATAATTAGTCATATATGGCCATCTAAAAATGTCAAGGTCAAATCCGGTCAAGGTCACCGATGACTTTTGACCTTGTTATCGCTTTCACTCGTAAACTGTAATAGATGACTGAAGATATGCAATGGGAAAAATGTTCACTGTCATGAGACGCAACTTTGTTACATTTGGTCCGAAGAGAATCGACGACTCTTTATATGAGTTTTTGCCCTTTGAAAGATTTTGATTTTGCGTTAATGCTTAATACTCCCTACCGATAAGTCGTAGAGACCTGAAACCTTCACCATTGTTCATAAGTTCTTTATGGCCATCTAAAAATGTCAAGGTCAAAGGTCACCGATCAAGGTCACAAATGACCTAAGACCTTGTTATCACTTAAAACTAATAAACTGTAAGAGATAGGAGATTAAATGTATTGGAGAAAATGTTTGTTTCATTGAGGTCTACATTTGATAAAGGGGTGCAAAATAATTGGACCATTCATTTTGGACCTATGGCCCAAAAACGATTTTTCGAGGTCCGTTTTTAGGGTTTTTTGCTTATATCTCAAAAACTATTAAAGATTCAAAGAAACTATAGGAAGATAAAATATTCAGTTCAAAATGGCCGACAAAATGAGATCAAGGTCAAAGGTCAATGTCCTTAGTAACAACGTTATTTGCCTTAAAAGTCCTTAGCAACCATATGCAAAAAGTTTTCTAATGTTGTAAAGAGGAAATAAATGACATTGCCAACCGGAAGTGACTTTCATGTCCTTAGCAACAAGCTAATTGTTCAAAAAGGTCATAGCAACCGTTGAGCAAAAGACTTATAAAGGTCAGAACTTTTGTTTACATCACATTTTTGACCGAAATAGACATCAAAATCAAACCCAACCATGTAATCATGGTGAAAACTGGTGAAAGACCTTGCAATTGTTCTCTGAACAATTGACTTTTTAATTCTTTTTATTCTACTTTTTGTGAAGATGAAGTACAATGGTCTTAGTTATATCAGAGCTTATGACTTTAAAGTACAATTATCCAAGTCATGTCAGAGCTTTTTCCTATAAAATACAAAGACTCGGTTAAGTCAGTACCTTTGACTTTGAAGTACAGCACTGATGTAAATATCAGAGCTAAGACTTTAAAGCGCAATGCTCCAGGTGATATGTTCAATGATCCTGGTAGTATCAGAGCTAATGACAATAAACTAAAGCGCTTTTGATTATATAAGAGCTTATACCTATAAAGATAAATGATCTTGATAATATCAGAACTTGAGACCATCAAATTGATTGATCTTAGTAAAGTCGCGGAGCTTGTTGCTATACAGTACCATGATTTTGTAATTGTTAAAGCTTTTAACTATAAGATAAAGTGTTTCTATTATTGTCAAAGCTATTGTTTCCTGTTATTGTTAGGGCTATCGTCTTTAACATAAAAAGATACCTCTATTGTCAGAGGGTTTGGCTATTAGGTACAATTATTCTGATAATGTAGAACATTGGTCTGACTTAAAATCAATAGCTTTTACATGCATTTTACTTTGACATTAAGCCTACAATTAAAATCACGATCATTTATCAATCTACAGCACAAATGTCAGCTTGTTTACAGTAATGGTGAAACTATTTACAGAATAAGCAGCTGGTTTGATGTCCTTTATTTTATTGTTTGTGACGTCATTTATCGTATTTACGTCAATATCCATGTCTCACTTCACATCCTAAATAGAGATTAATACATGACCTTTCCCATGACCATCAGAACAAGATGTCCGTATCAGCTCGGGGTCTGATATGGACAAATTGATGAAAACTGGTTAGATCTCGAAAAATACATGTATGAGTGCCATATTGGCAGTTAACGAGTGGTGTTGTGCTTTCCTATAGTGTGCCGAATATGGCCAAATTACATCCGACTTCAACCTCTCCGAGTTGTTGAACCTCGATGAGTGGCCTCTGATCTTTTATATGTTAAATTGTCTATTGGTCTCTGTGTCGCGCAACGGATGACAGTGTTTGTAGGAGTACTTTGCCCGATATGTTAAGTTTATTGACGATCCAGCATTCATGACCAACAGCAAAGAGACATGGATGTAGCGTTGTTCAACATTTATCAAATAATTTCCGCTCAAACCGGTGCTAGAGGCTGCCTTGAGCTTACTGTAAGGTAGGAGTGTTTTCTAGATAAGTTTCCGGACGGAATTTATGCTCTTTGTCCGAAAATGAAACTTTTACCTGTTGGTAAAGATTAGATAATAACTATATATCCATCACAGGTTTCGGGCGATTTTTTCCCTCCCGCTTCGAAAGCAATGGAAAGCGAGACATATTACAGCGGCGGTGGAGGTGGTGTAAACTCAAGATATGCTTACAGATTTCAATAAAGAATATAAATTAAAAAAAAAAGATATGCTTATGAACTCTCTAATGTAGGAGCATAATATTTGGTTCACGTGTAGCTACTATCCAACCATTTCCAGTGAACGCAAACCATTAGACCTTATCCTGTATTTTACTGTCCAGTAACCTGGTTAAATTTGCAAGCAATATCCTTTTTATGCGTTTCACAAGAAATAAATAGGAATTATATTTCGATTTGTATTCTGTATATCCACACCAGTACACAACTTCAGAAAAACTACGGAAACAAAGTCGCTGATAGCTTCTTCAGAGCCACCATCTTTTGATTATATATGACGTCTTGAAATGCCATGGAATGAGAAGAAAAGTGTAAACAATGGAGAAGTGCTTCATTGTAAAACCGACTATTTTTTGAGTTGATTACGTGATTCGATCAAAATATTTTCGCATTGAATAATATTGACTGACAAAGATAGTGTGCGGTCAAAAAAAACCCTACAACAATATTTTTTATTTATCAAAATTTCCCAAATAGAGTGAATATCAGTAAGGGAGGCACTGTCCGAAATACTTTTGAATTTAACAACAACAAAAAATAAAGAAAAATAAAGAAAATAAATAAATAAACGTTTTAAATATAAGCAGGAAATAAAAGACGATCAACTTTGGAAGTTGATTTATTGTAAACTATTATCCAGCTCACCAGAATACAAGCTCACTCGCTCCTGTGCTTCATTATCTGGCTCATAGGATATTTTACGATACTCAGTTGTGAAAATCCAAATAACATATACATACATTAACAATGTAGGGATATAGGGTAAATACACATGAAACAAATTGTCGACAAATACATGGCAGAACTAAGCAGACGGCCCTACCAACGGATTGAGCGGAATTCATCACTTATTGCAGAACAAAGCCAGAACTAAGCAGACGGCCCTACCAACGGATTGAGCGGAATTCATTACTTATTGCAGAACAAAGCCAGAACTAAGCAGACGGCCCTACCAACGGATCGAGCGGAATTCATTACTTATTGCAGAACAAAGCCAGAACTACGCAGACGGCCCTACCAACGGATTAAGCGGAATTCATTACTTATTGCAGAACAAAGCCAGAACTAAGCAGACGGCCCTACCAACGGATTGAGCGGAATTCATTACTTATTGCAGAACAAAGCCAGAACTTAGCAGACGGCCCTACCAACGGATTGAGCGGAATTCATTACTTATTGCAGAACAAAGCCACATTCATGTCTTATATAGCCTATGGATCGTCAACAGACATTAAATTAACAGGGAAAGCATTTTTACAATAACTATCATCCGTTGCTTGAGAAAACTTCTGTGCTAAGAAAGTGGACAGATACAACATATACTAGTATACAAACACGGGACAAAGTTTGTGAGACGTGGGCACTATAAACAGGATGGAAATTACCAAAAATACAAAAATGCCAAAACATGATAGTATATCCAGTACGCGACAACTAAAATAACTCTTTATTCCAGTTTTGGCGTACTGGATATACTATCATACATCTGAAAAGCCGCATTGCAGACATTTAGGTACTATAAAGGGCAATCTACTTACCAAATACTACTGCTCTACACTTATTGAGAAACTGATCTATTCAGAAGTATTCAACCATGTTCACTAGACCATGAAATAGAGAACAAGGTCAATTGCCATATACCAGACAGCCATGTACCACTCAGGAGCAACCTATCCCTATTACATACAGCTATTAAGAAATTAGTCTCATAAAAAGTTAACAATGTTCACTAGACCATGGAATTTTTATGAAGGTTTGAACTAAAATAGCAGACTGTTCTTAGTTTTTCCGATGCTGCAATTGTCCTTGAATTATTCGTTTTTGACTGCTGGTGGACTGTCGGTCCCCGAGGGTATTCACCAACCTAGTAGTCGGTACTTCGGTGCTGACCTGAAAAATTTGCAATATCTAAATTTTACAAAATTTTGTTCACATAACTAAGGAATATCTCTCTGCGTAGCTCTGTCCTTTGATGAATTTTGGCTTTTCTATTTCGATCATTTTGGTTATTTGTTCTCTATAAGCCTTTACACGTTTTCCGGTTAATGAACTTCTATTTTTTTTAAATTTGATTTGCACTGATGAGACATCAGTTGTCAAAATGCGCATATGTAGAAAATAACAGTAACTTCGGTATTTTGTTATTTTTGACTGACGGTTTCGGTTCTCATTTACTTGATAATTCATAGTGATACGAAAACCCCCCAAAGGCCAGTGATTATAAAACGCCTGTCCAGCAAAATTTATATAATGTATAATTAAAGCTTATTGTTGAAGGCACCATGGTGACTTCAGGGCGAAGGTCAACAATAAAAGCGTCGATCTATTGCTTAGTTTTACCATGTTTTTGTAGACACTTTGTCTCGCTTGGATTTCCTGGACTTCCATTCTTTAATTGTTTATTTGCCCTTGTCTTCACTTTCATTGTCCAGTAGCCACATTGGCCTGGTTGGCCGAGTGGTTAAGGTAGTTCTCCGGGCACTCTGGCTGAAACTGACCATCATGAAATAGCTGAAATACTGCTGAAAGTGACGTTAAACCCCATATAAATCAATATATCTAGTAGCCACATTTAGATTTTCTGATTAGATGAGGTTCTCAGGAACGGTAAGTGATACATCTAATGGTATTCATAATTTAAGTTCATCTGAAGTAGTATATGACAGACCAGATTATATCTTTCAATCTGGTCAAAATTGATCTTTCTAAAATTTGTTTTTCTCCTACCAGATTTGACTTTACTACCGGATTTGACATGTTCAGCATGGCGGGTGTCTTATAAGCAGATGATGCTTACACTACCAGTGCACCTGATCTCACTGATAGTTTTTTTTTATTGGGTCCGTGATGTTCATTTTTGATTATGTGCGTGTCTTCATTTCATTTTTATGTGCCGTTCTCATGTTATGTCTTTGTTTCTTTGTTTTTCCGATGTTGCAATTGTCCTGGATTGTTCGTTCGGTTCTCACTTACTTTGCATGGTCTAGTGACCAAGTCAAGTTTTTTTTGTTTGAGTAGTTTCTAAAAAAACTAGTAAGTTTTAAGACAATAAACACAATAAACATTATCGCTTACAAAACTTGACATCGATTTCAGGGCATAAAGTATATGTTACAGTTATGTGATTAGATCGGTTTCGAAGTAACCATATTCGAATGGTTAATGATAGTTGTTAAAGTAGTTTATTATATTCTTCAATAGCTCCTAAGACTAAGATCTCAAGTGGCCATTTAAAGTATTTTTGGTGCAAACACATGTTTCTTAAGTTTCTTTAAAGGGGCATGACTAATGAAGGAGGGTGGGACATTTATTAAGGCCTTCTATTGTCTGTTTATCAGTACGAAATAACGTTTTGGTTTCTATTCAACACAATGTATTTATTTCATGTGTAAAATGGATCTTACCTGTCAATATGGTTTCATCAAAAATATTAAAAGAACCTTTATCAAGTTTCTGAAGGTAGCATTTTTTGCTTAACCTTCAGTGCATTTCAAAGTAAAAAATTTTGAAGACCATCAAAAACCGAAAGGAAATAAATACAAAATGTCAAAGGACAGAGCTTTGAACGAAGCAGATAATCTTTAGTTTTGAATACAATTTGCTCGCAAATACACTATGTGATACAAAATACAAATATCATATCAGTGAAACATATATTACTCAATAATATGACCATCATGATTTGGCATCTTCGCTGGCCAAGGGTTACGATCCGCTCTTCTCCTCTTTGAAGAGGAGAAGGAGGAGAGGAGCGGATCGAAACCCTTGGCTAGCGAAGATGCATAATGTGGTAGATTGTCACAATGGTTCTGTCATCTAAAGCATCGGATAATATTATCCACTTTTTAAAGAGTTTACAATGTTTGTGTTGTGTCAAATTCTGCTTTTTTTTGTTCTCTCCTGTTATGAGGATTCGTAAAGGCAAAGTATTAATATTTTTTATGTCCAATTTCGAATTGGCCCTTAATTGGATGTAGCGTTGTTCAGCATTCAGCAAGTGACTTCCGCTAAAATAGGTGCTATAGGGGCCGTCGTGAACTTGCTATGATGTAGGATTGTTTGCTCTTTGTTAAAGGGTTAATGGTGACTTCAAGATGAAGAACAACAATTTAAGCGTTGTTCCATTTGCTTAATCTTACCATGTACATTTACTCCATATCTTTTTATTTGTCCATTTACACTCAGATATTCTTTTGCCATTGTGTTCTGCACCCTACTTTGCAAATTGGATTTTCATGAATCAAGTCAAGATTAAGTTCGCGTTTAAAATATTTCTAGAAGAAAAGTGAAACGGAGCAAAGAAAACGTATATTTGGTGTTTGAAATGTTAAGCATTTGATACCGCTGTATCAAGTGCCTGATATTTCCTCACTTACAGTGTGACTGGCGCTGTTAACAGAGCAGGACACGCTTACCCTTCCGGAGCACCTGATGTCACTCTCAATTTCATGGAAGTTCACACTGTGAGTGCCTTGATTTTGAATGTTGTGTTTTTTATTTCCGTCTTTTTATAGCCGTCTAACATAATTGTTTTCTGGCTTCTCGTTTTTGCCATGTCTATGGACTTCGATTTTTGTAAACACTACCCCTTTGTTCGTTCGGTTACTTAAAAGGGTTGCTACATAAAACATAGGAACCGCTGAGTTGAGTCAAGATTATTTATTCCTCATTTCAGCATGTATTTGGTGTCTAATGAGAAACTATACTTTTTTCAGTTTTTAAAATATATGCTATGCGTATTTGACCTGTACCATTGAACCATATGTTGTCAGAAAATATGGTTGAGAATTCAAAGTTCGTTCGAGTTTGGTTCATTCTTTCTTTTTCTGTACAAAAACGTATTTGATTCTGTATATTGTTGGATAATTCATTTGTTTTACTGCTTTGCATTGTCTTTCATAATTTTTTTTTTTTTTTTCATCAAATGAATCAAGAATGAAAATTATGGCAATTGCAAAATATTCAAATTTTGATTACAACTATTTGCTAAAATAACGTAGGTAAAACCACATGTAATTCCACGTTTTGTATTACCTATATCATATTTGAATTAATATCATAGCTGGACATTAAGCAGATTGTTATTAGAACAATAACCAGTTTTGGTTCCAAGAGCGTCAACCTTTTCTCATCGTCAGTACAAAGGCGTAAGCACGAATAGTATATAAATAAAAAAGTACCTAGCGCAGGTGATTGAAATGGGATATTCACTAGATATTGTGTCCTTCAGTTAAGTATATATTCAAATTAAATTAATTATAATCCACCTAAAATGAAGATGACTGGCAATTTCGGTTGTTAAACTTAAATCAACATGACAATGTGCCCTTTTAACTTATACACTCGCCTAAATTTTAAATCGAGATTAAAAAGCATTCTACATCTAGGTATAAGCGTTACCCGTTTGTTATTTGAACGTTTACCTGACGTCCAAGTATTATGACATTATTCTGTCCAAGTGATATTATTGAAAAAAAAAAATAAATCGCAGCTCTCTCCGATTGTGACGGCAAACACAGAGCGACAGATGGGATAAGTTCAATGTTCACAGAATTATTATTCTTGTGAAATGAGGTTACTGTGACAAGTATAAAATCATAGAGAGCGTATACAAAGTGTAAGAGCTGTAAACCAGAAATATAAACATTGCACATACATTTATGGGTACCGACACGGTCTTTATCCTTCCATTTCGCAATAACTTGGAAGACCAGTAAGCGTAAGTTAATACGGTCAACTCGACCGACATTTCATCAATCCGTTGATGGGAAACGGATAACTGTGTTCATGCTCAGAAAAATCTGTATCATAATACTATCAGCCCTTTTCATCAATATTTACTTTTTCGAACATCGATGAATCTCCTGTCAATCCATATTTTTTCTACATACATCCGTTGGGTCAACTTCGGCAAGACTTATCCCTTGTTTCTGAGAAATGTAATTCATCGAAATGAGTACATTTACATTTTAAATGAAGTCTTGTGTGTCAAATTGTTCAAATTTTTCAGTGGAAAGACGATTTTAATAGTCAACGTTTGATGTTACATTGCAAGTGACTTCCCATAGACACATTCGGTCTAACATCATGCAATTGTGTGAACAATTTCAAGTTTTTTTGTCAACATTGATAGTGATTAATAATTTGTGGAATATCGATATTTGAAGCTCTCTCAAATTAAACATTGTTCTAGAAATACAATAACATGTAACAATTTACTACCATAACTATTTAATTCAATAAAAATCAAGTTGTGTAAGATAAACAAAAAGAACTGATATTGTATCAGTGAATATAACGATTATACATTCTTCGAAACGGGGAAATTTATATGTTTTTACAACACTACTAAGTGGATCGTAATCGACGTGACAGCGGTGGATGAAGCGTTGGAAAAGGGCGGTATCTATTGTGTTCTAGAATAGGTAGGGTTCTAGATAACAAGATACCGAAGTAACTCTGTTATTTTAGTTTCTGCATATGCGCATTTAGACAACTTATGTCTCTTCAGTGCAGATCAAATCAAAACATCTGGAAGCCCATAAGCCAAATACGTGTAAAAGATCATAGAGAACAAATAACCAAAACAAAACAAAAGTTTTGACTACTGGTTTGGTGAATACCCTCTTGGACTAACAGTCCACCAGCATCGGCAGATATTCTGCCATTTTTGTCAATATCTGCTTAAATTCTGAACGAAAATTATAATTGTTTAAAGCGAAATTGAGTCCATACCACCAGAGTATCCCTCTCTGGATTCGTCAGTGAATAATAGGACTATTTTAGGACAAAACAGTGTTATATGTTGTGGGTTTAAAGTACAGGTTAACTTAGCACTCTAATATTCTAGTATAATATTACGATGATACGAACCCTGTTATAGGTATGTATTGATCTTGTCTCAATCTCATAGGCACTGAAGAAACATAAGTTTATGAAATTGTTATTTATCAATTTTATACGTTACATATTATAAATGTTACCTGCATTGAAAGACAATTTGTGTACATATAAACATAAGTAATAAAATTTCAAACGTAATACATTACTAAATTTTCATTTTAACAAAAGAAATTCGGTTGTTGAGATTTCTAAAGTAAGTGAGAACTGAACTGTCTAATCCAAGGACTATGGAAACATCGGAAAATCTGCTTTTTGAATAATTATGTTCATTTGTAAATACAAATATCCAAATTAGATTATGAAAAGGGGGAGCACATCCTTCATGTTGATCTCTCGTGGCTTCTTTTATAGTTACTGTCTTCCGTATTATTTGTTGCCTGTCAATTCCTTAATATATATCGGCAAACGAAAACCGAAGCAAAAATGAGGAGAGGAGAATTCCAAAATCAAAAATCCAACACCATAGCAATATCCAACACAAATAAAGACAGCACGACAAAGACAAAACAAATAAACAAAAACGGACAGGAACGCCAAAAAACTAAAGCACTAGCAGTGTGAACCTCTAGAAAAACTTGAGGTATCATCAAGTGCTCCCGAAGGGTAAGCATGATTCAATCCTTGCGTGTCACCAGTCATACTGACAGTAAAAAGTCCGGTTTTGTAATAGTCTTGTACGGTTCTGATTTCAGCAGTTATGGTGAAACTTGACATCCATTTTAACTCTGTTTTTTACTAGCATTTGGCATACATTGTCAAAATATTAACTATATTTGGCATAAATTAGTGAATTATTAGCCATATGTGCATAAACTAAAATATTAACTTCATCAAAATAGGAAAGACCACAATAAACACCTTCAATGGCCGTAATTCAAAACTATACGCAACAATCTGAAAGGTAACTGCACAAGAAAAACATCAAAATAATACAAGTGTAAAAACGATTGGAATTCGGGATAGCCTGATGCATATTTGATAAGGAATCGTCAAAAATTGTCGAAGCAAAAAAGAAAATTATCCACTAGAGCGAAGCGTGTAAGTTCAGTGTACATATAAATCTTCTTTGTTTGTTGTTTGGTGTTATCTGCACTAATGAGACATAAGTTGTCGAAATGCGCATATGCAGAAAATAAATTAACAGTAACTTCGGCATTTTGTTATCTAATAACAGTGATTTTGAATTAACGATATGAAATAATATGTTTTGTACTGTATATTGTCTTCCTCGTTGTTCATTCACCCCATAGAGTATTATAATGAAAAAATAATAATAGTTGTTTCAGGTACGTCTTTATCCAAATTATTTTCATCATTGTGTCTTATTCTTGTAACCGCTTATTCCAATGTTTCTTGGTAATGTCAGAGTTTGTTGCTTAAAACTACAATGATTCTGGTGATGAAGGACATTGGTCCGAACTAAAATCGATACCTTTCTGATGCATTTTACTTTGACATAAGCCTAAAATTAAAATTACAAACATTTATCAAATCTTATTTGAACACAAAACAGCAAGACGTCAGTCTGTCCTCAGTTACAGTGACACTATTTTACAGAATAAACAAACAGTATTTAGTTAAGTTTAATATCTTTTCTTTAATTATATGTGACGTCATTTACTGGATAAAAACGTTCTCATGGAAATCCCAGCCACGTTTCGGGTATTACAAAATGCTATCAAGTTTTCACAGAACCATATATGCTTTGAAAAAAATAATTTAGTTTTATCGAACCAGATCATCTTTGATACTGCTAACATTAAAACATGCTATTACCATAAAGGAATTCCACTGTTGTCTATATATGACTAGCAGGCAACACGTTTTCCAGTTCAGGAGAAAGTTAATGTTTATTATACAATCAAAATAACAGTAAACACCTACAATGGCCGAAAACTACAATCTCACGCCACAATCCACAAGGGAATCGCACCAGAATAAAACAAAACAAAAATAGGCTTGAGACAAACGTAAAACGATAGGAACTTGGGATAGCCGGACTTAGTACCGGCACTAGGAAAACCTAGCGGTGGGGTTAAACTGGTTTATGGGTACCCAAATCTCCCCTTTCTCTATCCCGTTTCCCTATAGTGTACTCCACTAACTCTATGACCACTATCTTGAAAAACAAAAGAATATAACAAAACGTAATTTAAAAAGATGGTTCAAAGTGTGCTCGCCGCTAAACTACCGGCTAGCTCAAGGAGCCTTGTCTGCTGGTAAAACACTGTCGCACTACGGAATACCAGAAAATGTTTATTGGTGTATAGGAGTGAACATACATGTCTCACTTCATGGCATAAATAGATATTAACGCGACATTTCCCTATTCTACTTTAATATCCGTTTTTTAGCCCTTCCCAAAACCAGCATTAGTCGATGCCAAGGTTCTGATATTGTCCGAAGGCTGACAACCGGATAGATCTGGAAAAGTACATCAAAAACAACAAGCGTTGTTCCAGTGTTTTGTTATGACATGCATGTTTAGAGACTTTGTCTTATGTAAACTTACCACATATCCCTTCATGAATTTAGTACTATCCTGTTTATCACATACCTCATATTAAGGTTTCTCGATTTTACCATGTATTTGTAAAGATTCTGTCTCATGTGCATTTACTCCATAAACTGTCATGGTTAATATACCAATGTTATCAGTTCAGGTTTCATTTTTTGATCCAAGGAGAATGTTAATTACTGTTAACTTCAAACTGTATAACATGGGACAAATTTTCCGTATATTATGAATATTTGGCTTGTCTTTGTCTGTTTCTTGATATTCGGGTTATTGGATGTGGTTTGTTTCCACTGATTTATTCCCTGTGGGGTTATTCAGAGCTTGTTATTTGTTGTGAGGTTCCTCATGCTTTGAAGACCGTGCGGTGACCAGTAGATGATTTGTTTTGGGTCTTTTAACTTGGAGATGGGATAGTTTCTCCTTGACATTCACCCCATTTCCTTTCTTTTTCATAAAATATATAAAAATTATCATATAATTTACAATAATAGATAAGGTCTATTCCATGGGCATAACACTTGGGTGTGATATTTGCCCAAACATCTGCCAGATACTAAAAACGTCTTGGTTTTTGGAAAATACTGTGATGAAAAAATTTCGTGCTTACAAGCCCATTTCACTATTACTCTAGACGATGAGGTAAAGCAATATCTGAGTGGATTTGGTGGGCGTGGTATTAGATTGTCTTGTTATAGAATAATATCTTCGATTTACCTATGGGTAAGGTCTTGTGACTAGTGTCAATTGCATAATGGCCTTAAACTGTGAAGGGTCACTCTGCATTCATCAGGCTTACCGTATGGGAATAACACCGGATATTGGTACTAGGACTGGTACAGTCAATAGAGAAAAGCATTAAACTGTTACCGTACAGTAAAGTTGGCACTAGGTCAGTAAGTACGCACTGTAATATAGGGTAACAGTTCAATGCTTTTTCCCTTTTATGGTACCAGTCTTAGTACAAATATCTGATGTAGTTCTCATACGGTGAGGCTAGTAACTGTCTGTAACTGTATATAATATGCCAAATTTCACCTTCCTACTTATCCCGATGATCATTGATATATCATGGCGGCATACAGCAAATAGACACCCACTTCTGGTAACGCGTAGTTGCTACGACACTTTCCAATAGGACCCTAGCGCAGTCTTATGTTGATTCGTTACGTCATTTACGACCAATATGGCGATCATCAGGAGCTAGTTCTTTTTGGAATTTCGGGAAACAGCCTTCGGAAATTTTTTTAAAATTTCAAAAATAACAAACGAGATTTTATTACCCCATCCCCGCTTAGCGAAAGCAGGGGGATTATGTTATGCAGTCTGTCCGTATGTACGTACGTACGTGCGTTTGTAATGCTCCCTGATAGCTCTGGAACTATAAGAGATACAAATTTGAAACTTGGCACCATACTAGAGTATGATCTGAAGTACCGCATTGTTGATTCGGAATTTAGGTCAAACGCCCTAGGGGCAAATTATGGGCGAAAACGAATTTTCGCGATATCCAAATATTGAAGAAATTTCTAAGGCCATTTGGGCTAGAAAGTTGAAACTCAGGGATCGCCTCACATATTATGTAACAATTTTACAGAGGGTGCCGGAATTTGGGTATGACCCCTCAGGGCATGGCCTCTAGGGGGTAAAAAAAAATCGATTCCGCTGGAACTACTCTTACTCCTTAAATCGCAGAAACCCTGTAATAAGGTATAAGTAACACTATAGAAGTTGTCTGTGCCGAACGTTTCGGAATTTTGAAATTTGCCCTCAGGGCGGAAAATGAGCGAATTGTATTTCGAGGTATCCAGTAATAAGCGAACTTTTCTGAAGTATTCATGTTTGGAAGCTGAAACTTTGTGTGCAAGTTCCATTATATGCAGCTCATTTACTGATGATAGCGGACTTTTGGTATGACCCCTGGGGGCATGCCCTTAAAGGGCCAAAA
>MJUU01017499.1:5395-16669 GCA_002080025.1 Modiolus philippinarum | reverse complement strand
CCAAAATAAACACACTTTAATGATATTAGCTATGATTTCGTAACAAGCCCTTGTGTTCAGTGCAGAGAAAATTAAAACATCGGGAATCCAAAAATGCGAAAGATGTATGAAAGCTGATAGACAAGAAGTTAAGTATCATAGCAGTGTAATTTTTGCCTGGGAATCATATTTGTCATATTATATAAACAAACTCTTTTATGTTGGCGATATCTATCAATAATGCTCAGAGCTTCTTTTCACGTACTGACTTCTAAACACAAATTCATTTTTTAATTACGTTTCACAATCTTCAAATACTATATTTTTGAATGAATTGTGTCGTACGTTGGCGGCAAACCTGTTTACTTGATTTTTACCACAATAACAATACTTTTGAGCAAATGATTATAAAGCTTGGGTTCTATGGTCAAATGTGCAGGGTTGTCAAAAAAGTTAGCTGTAATCTAATGAACATAGCAGAGACAAATTTTTTGGGTGATAGTCTTATAAATTACTAAGCTTACTCACAAATGGTTAATAAATAGATTGCTATCGAATATTAGGAGCCTTATATCTGGGTAATCTTTTTTCTTTTGCAAATTCGCCAAAATGGATAAATATTTGTCATGTTTTCGCCTTAATATGGGGATGACACTTTTATAAAAAGAAATATTCATGCATGAACTTGTACTTGAAAAAAAGGTTGAAAAGTTTAAACCTTTCGATGTATCTAATTTAATGTTCCCTCATAGACAACAAAATGATATTAATGTCATACTTATTATCTCCCCTTAAGGTATTATTTCAAAAGAACGTTGATAAATAATTCAAGATTACATGTAAATACTTCAAACAGTGGATAATTGTCTAAGGATACACGATTTCAAAGTTTATTGTTGTCTCCATTTTCTGTAACTTTGTCTTCGGTTATTTTTATTTTGTTGTCCCATTTTTGTTTTGCTGCTTGCTATGTTTATTACTAAGTATATATTTTCTTACTTTTTTAATTATATACATAGGTTGTAGCAATCGAATTCGTTCGGAATATGAATATTCTAAAAATATAACATTTATAACTACAAACATGTAAATGAGGAAAACATATTTATGTTTTAACGTAATACCTGCCAATTGTAGAGCTAATGTATTTTTGGTTCATTCACGTGCCAGGTCTGCAAAATATATAAACCTACTGATATGACACCAAATCCAATTTACCGCATGACACATTGTATCATTCTGTCACGTGTACCGAACCAAAATACTTAATTATAATATTTTCTAACAAATGAGTCCGTTACCTAGTTTTCTAGGGATTCGCACCAAATCTCAGTTGAGCTACACCTCGATGTCAGTGCAGGAAAACTGATATAAAATAAACTGAGATTGCTCAATATAACCAAATGTTTAGATCTACCCCAACGTAATTTAAAGGAAACCAAATAGTTGTAAACTGTCAATTCTCTCAATGAGATTCTGCTCACTTGACTATCTACTTGTGCTCAGTTGACCGGCTGCCAACTGAGCTTCTTACTAAACTTAATACACAATATAACTTTTTATCGCTAATTTGCACAATTTTCAATTGTTTCCGAGCGACGATAATTCTATTATCACTGCACTGCGCTGATATGAACATATTATCGTCAATCTCTAAGGGACGTTAGCAACAGCGTATTAATATGACGTCGCGTGACGTTTCGTGACAAGAATAATTACAGGAAAGAAAGCGCTATATTCAACCAAAAATAATATGTTCAACTAAAAAATATATCATTGGAAAAGGAAACGTATATCCGGTATTTTTCAATAATAGAATTAGCGATAAAAATACTATTAGTAATTTGTTTTGCTCGGATGGATTGATTTCTCAGCTCGCATTGCATCTCGTGCTGTTGCACTCGATGCAATACAAGCAGAGAATTCCATTCTCGCAAAACAAATTACTAATAGTATATATATATATATACCTTAATTAGAACAATGTCAATCACAATGTGAGACTCTTGTTCTACTTATTGACCTCTGGAACCAACCGTTCGGTCTATGCTCTATGAAAATCAGAGAGAGAATGACAGTTTTCCATCCCTTATATACTATTCAATCTTCGTGCGCAAAATTAGGTAGTCGTGTGCAAATTTATAGGGCCGTGTGCAATAATAGAGTCGTGTGCATAAATACGTATATCCTACGTATATTACATATTGAAAGTATGAAAATAAGCAGTAGCATCCGAAGTAATCATAAATACAAAATTAACTATCTATTAAATACATAATAAATTATATACGACTTAGAAAATGATATTCTAACAATTTCCGTCACACTATCCACGCCTCCGTTTTCATGCGTCCTCGCATGAACATTAACTCAATAAACATTATAACATTATGTGTTGACTTTTTATATCTAACCCTTACAAATTGCCGTATCTCTCTAGACTTGTCTTTTTACATCATTCGCAAGCTTTCATATCTAAATATCTCAAATGACCAAATATAGCAATCACACCATAAAAACATACGTTTCAACCTTGATCAATGCTTTCGTCATTTTTTAACGCTGTATAATAACTCTCGTCAGTATCCAGTTTCAACTCAACAAACTTTGTAGCACAATTTCAACAACCTGTTACTCCTAATTTTGAATTTGCCTCATGTCCACTTCTTGCTGCAATGATGTTTGGTTTCTTCCTCCTACCCCTTGGTTGTCGACGAATTTTCTTTGAGGCTGAACACAGTTTTGAGTATTCTGTACATTGATGTTAAAGGGATAAACTCTTTGGATTTTCATTTAAAGGGATCTGACGACTAGATTTCACTTTACTTTTCATTGATTCGACTCTTTCATCCTTCACCTTACTGGCTTGCTCTGATGATCTTGCTTTCGAAGATGCATCACTGCCATTCAATCTCGTTTCACATTCTTTCTTTACTGCCATTTCTGAAGTGTTTCGTTTCATCAACTGACACTCGTTGCTTTCAACAAAGGCTTTCATCACTGGTTGCGCATTGTTATTTTCTAAAACACCAATTCGCACAAAACCAGTACACTTTTTCATTACAGACCTAATCTTGCCTACTGTATTTGATTTATTCTTTTCATTACAATAATCTTGCTTATCACAAGAAGACACCATGTGTCCAACGTTTCCACAATTAAAACATCTTTTTGGACATCTACATTCCGAGGTAAAATGTCCCTCCTTTCCACAGTTTTTACACTTTACTCTGCACGCATTTGCAAAGTGACCCGGCTTTCTACATTTGAAGCAAGTTGTTTTCCTTTGCTTAATTAATCTATCACACTGTTTTCCAGTTATGGCGACCTTAATTTGCGTCATCTCATTTGTCAATGTCTCTAAATATCTTTCAATCTTTTTCATCCACGAGTTAATATCTTTATTTGCATTTGTTGAACCCTCTTTCTGTGTGTCATCTGACGTCTGTCTCAGGAACCCATCACTATTGATTGTTATTCCTTCAGCTCTATTGTAGGCTTCGAGTTCAACAGCTAACGTTATAGCGTCATTTAATGTTTCCGGTCTCGACTTTTTAACTCGCAACCTTATATCTGAGCTAGCAAGAGCATCCAAAAATTGTTCTTTCGAAAGGGTCTCTCTTACATCAACCGGGGCGGTTGGGTAAGCAAGATTAGTCAAACGCCTAATTGCTTGACCAAGCTCAGGTAGAGTTTCTGAAGTCCTTTGCTTACGCTCCCTCATTTGAACTCTATATAATTCGGTCTGACTGGGAGGTAAGAATCTTTCTTCTAAAGATTTTACTAAACCTTATAATCCTTTCTCTTTTCAAGTGGCAAATCGCCAAGAACAGATTGAGCCAAACCACTCAGTGAGACTGCTAAATATAAGCCCTTTTCCTCATCTGTCCAATCATTCACGATTGTACACATTTCAAAATGTGAAAGGTAATCTAGCCAAGATGTCGTTTCGTCGTATTTGGACGGTTTAAACTTCACTGTCTTAGCATTATCCGGTATACACATCCCTGGCTCTTTTGCATCTTGTTCATTTCTCACTTTCATAGATGGATCTTTTTTTTCGGGCGAGTTGCATTTCTAGTTAAGTGAGTGTCATTTTGGGGATCAATTTTGTCTTGGGAATTTTGTCTATCATAAGCATTATCTACTTCATGTGTGGTCAAACTATTACCGGGTGGAGATGTTAATACCCCAGAATCTGCGACCGGAGATTTGTGGACCCTTTATTTTTCTTTCCTTCTATTTGAGTGTGAATCTATCGGCGTTGATTGTAAGACATGCCGAGATTCATATAACTCATTTTGCAACGAACTGATTTGTTGCTCACTTGCATTTAAATCTCTTTCAAATGCAGACATTACGATAAGTTTGCGATTTTAATGAACGGAATCTTTTCATAACTGAAAAACTATTACATCAAGGTTTTCGTTATCATAAACTAGTTAAAACCTTTACTAAATTTTATCATCGATATAAAGACTTAGTTCGTAAATACAATGCAACCTGTAAACATCTTATCAAGGCTGGCATTTCACACCCCTTATTTTATGGTAATGTTTTACATAAAAGTAAAAAATACTTACACTCGCCTAACAAACTTATAAAACCTTTAAATCGTCTAATTCATAAGGGTTATAATTACGGTATTGTCGTCAAGTCATTACGTATGGCCTTCTTTGGTATTAACATTGATTTTTTGATAGGGTCTTTGCATTTTAACTAAACACATTCTAAATTTCTAAAATCAGTATTGCATGGACACGGGTTATGTATTCCGGTATATACATGAAATCATTATGCTAAACTCCTCACAGGAAGGGATCTTGATGGAAGCTGTATACTGAGGGTACATAACTTAATTTGTCAGTTGGTAATGGGTCTGGAGCTGGCATGTCAGTTAACTGCTAGTAGTCTCTTGTGATTTCATGTTTATGTCCGTATATTTAGTTCTTTCAGTTTCATTTTTCACAGTTGACTCAGTCCTGTTGCCAACTGAATTTTACTGTTGTTACGATCGTTTTTTTATTTATCACATTGGCTAGAGGGGGAAGGTTTGGGCCCAATAAAACTAGTTTAACCCCGCCGCAGCAGGTTTGCGCCTGTCCTAAGTCAGGAAATTTATTAAGCCTTTGTGTGTCTTGTTTGTTTTCTAGTTAGTTCACTCTATGTCTATCGGAGTCTAGGAAGATGCTTATTTCGATGAACTTGATTACTCTTTGATTTAGGGGCCAACTCCGACCTACCGTTGGGTGTGGGGTTTCCTCATCGTTCATTGAAGATCTTATGGTGGCTTTGAGTTGTTATTGCTCCCCTTAGGGTCGTTGTCTCTTTGACACATTCCCCGTTTCCCTTCTTTTTCTTATTACAATAAAACAAAACTACCTAAACAATAAACTAACTACTCGATAGAAATGTACAAATATGTTAATTTTGAATAATGATATGATGCGAATCCCACCGCTGCCGCCAAAATTTATGTCACGTGTACCGAGCCGAAATACTTAATTATTATATTTTCTAACAAAAAATGAGTCCGTTACCTAGTTTTCTAGGGATTCGCATCAAATCTCAGTTGACCTACACCTCGATGTCAGTGCAGGAAAACTGATATAAAGTAAACTGAGATTGCTCAATAAAACCAAATGTTTAGATCTACTCCAACGTAATTTAAAGGAAACCAAATAGTTGTAAACTGTCAATTCTCTCAATGAGATTCTGCTCACTTGGCTTTCTACTTGTGCTCAGTTGACCGGCTGCCAACTGAGATGGGTACTCCAATTTTTTTCCATAGATTTTTTTTATTTTTACAGGAAAGTTTCCTTATTATATAAGCATTGAAATATAAAAATAAAAAAGGGGGGTCACCGTGCTTGTTTTTGAATTAACTGATATCAAAATAATCAAATATTTCTAATGAATACATAGGGAAAGACAGGTATATTGTTGATTTCTTTAAAACTACTAAGTTTTCCATAGATTTCCTTCTACTTTACTCATGTGTTAGCCCTTTAAATATACCTTCAAAAAGTATAAAGAAAAATGGGGGTCGCCGATTTAGTTTTCAATGTAATTTGTAAAATGTGGATTTTCATAGTGATATCTATGTTAAATATTTTTTATCAGATTATCTCCCTTTTTCAAAAACCGTCTTCCAATTTATTTAATTATCAAGTTACCATACCTTGTTTAATTAGATAAAGACATGTGAAATCAAGTCCATATAGGTCCTTTGCATTTTGTTTTATGGATATAATATTGATTGGTTCATTACTAATAAAAATATTTGCATATTTAAAAAGCAGATAATACGATAACAGCATAAACAACAAATTCAAAATGGCGGAAGACTACCAATCTACCTTAATACACAATATAACTTTATATCTTAATTAGAACAATGTCAATCACAATGTGAGACTCTTGTTCTACTTATTGACCTCTGGAACCAATCGTTCGGTCTATGCTCTATGAAAATCAGAGAGCGAATGACAGTTTTCCATCCCTTATAGACTATTCAATCTTCGTGCGCAAAATTAGGTAGTCGTGTGCAAATTTATAGGGCCGTGTGCAATAATAGAGTCGTGTGCATAAATACGTATATCCTACGTATATTACATATTGAAAGTATGAAAATAAGCAGTAGCATCCGAAGTAATCATAAATACACAATTAACTATCTATTAAATACATAATGAATTATATACGACTTAGAAAATGACATTCTAACAATTTCCGTCACAATTTTTCAGGATGGCCATTGTTATGTCTCTTTAAGTTATTTCTATTATTAATTATATATCTGTCAACACATTGTACCATTCTTCGGGCGGCCATTGTTATGTTTCTTTAAGTTATTTCTATTATTAATAATATATCTGTCAGAACATTGTACCTTTCTTCAGGGTGACCATTGTTATGTTTCTTTAAATTATTTCTATTATTAATAATATATCTGTCAACACGTTGTGCCATTCTTCAAAGTGGCCATTGTTATGTTTCTTTTAGTTATTTCTTCGATAAATGATATATCTGTCAACACCTTGTTCCATTCTTCAGGGTGGCCATTGTTATGTTTCTTTTAGTTATTTCTACGATTAATGATATATCTGTCAACACGTTGTACCATTCTTCAGGGCGGCCATTGTTATGTTTCTTTAAGTTATTTCTATTATTAATGATATATCTGTCTACACATTGTACCATTCTTCAGGGCGGCCATTGTTATGTTTCTTTAAGATATTTCTATTATTTAGAATATATCTAAAAAAAAACATTTCTAATTGACCCCTTGAAAGTACATACTGGAAGCAACACTTCTGAAACAGCCGTACGAAGGGACTCAACTCAACAATAAATGATTTAAATCGGAGATAGGTAAATTATAAAACACCGTAAATAAACTAGAAAACTGAGCAAAGCGCTCCCCTGATTTATTCCCGAAAGAAAGGTTTGGTAAATGAAAACTTACATCTTTGTTCATATCAAAATCTAAAGCAGAAGTAAATTATCAAAAGTATTAGATTCAAAATTTCAAATCGCTGTAGCACGATTGCAATATGCACTGAATATTTTACATTTCAGTGTTTTTCAATCAGTGGTCAAGGAGGGGTTGTCGCAACAAAATAGGTACCCCAATTCCACATGGAAAGTACATGTTTTACGACGGGAAGCCCCAAAGAATAATTAGATTCCAAATTTAAAATAACTTGTGCCGAATGGCATTATACATTGAATATTCTAAGAAAATTTCATTTATTCCATTTGGGAGTATAAGGCTGCTATTGGAATAAAGTGTGTAATCCTATGGCGGACGAACGAACGAACGGGCGGATGAGCGAGCATACGAACGGACACCATGAATACTACATACTGCCCCGCTAAAGCTAGGGTGTAAAACAAAATATGAAATAAATAAATAAAACAGGTATATAAAGTAAGAAATTATTGGAATTGGGTAAGATGAACGTTATTGATTCTTGGTCGTAGATATCCAAGAATCCTACTCCTGTATTTGCAGAAGAAGTATTACCAGACCTGATAGGACAATCATGTAGAACTTGAAAAGATGAAAGAAAACTTGGCCTATTCCTACATCCAATTCTTACAATCCGTTGTAAAAAATGAGTGTTCACATGATTTTCGTAAGGAGTCCTGGTCTATCGACGACAGGATAAACGTCTCATGCCAGGCATACAGCACCTATTATACTATAACGTCTCATGTCAGACATACAACACCTATCATACTATAACGTCTCATGCCAGGCATACAACACTTATTATACTATAACGTCTCCTGCCAGGCATACAACACTTATCATACTATAACGTCTCATGCCAGGCATACACCACCTATCATACTATAACGTGTCCTGCCAGGGATACAACACCTATCATACTGTAAGCGTCTCCTGTCAGGTATAAAACATCTATCATACTATAACGTCTCCTGCCAGGCATACAAAACATATCATGCTATTACGTCTCATGCCAGGCATACAGCACCTATTATACTGTAATGTCTCATGTCAGACATACAACACCTATCATACTGTAAGTGTCTCCTGCCAGGCATACAACACCTATCATACTGTAAGCGTCTCCTGCCAGGTATACAACATCTATCATACTATAACGTCTGCTGCCAGGCATACAAAACATATTATGCTATAACGTCTCATGCCAGGCAAACAGAACCTATCATACTGTAAGCGTCTCCTGAGTCATACAGCACCTATCATACTATAACGTCTCATACCAGGCATACAGCACCTATCATACTGTAAGCGTCCCCTGCCAGGCACACAACACCTATCATACTATAACGCCTCCTGCCAGGCATACAAAACCTTTCATACTATAACGTCTCCTGCCAGGCATACAACGCCTATCATGCTATAACCTCTAATGCCAGGCATACAACACCTATTATACTATAACGTCTCATGTCACGCATACAACACCTATCACACTATAACGTCTCATGTCAGGCATACAACACCTATCATACTATAAGGTCTCATCCCAGGCATACAACACCTATCATAGTGTAAGCGTTTCCTGCCAGGTATACAACAACTATCATACTACAACGTCTCCTGCTGGGCATACAAAACATATCATACTATAACGTCTCATGCCAGGCATACAGCACCTATCATACTGTAAGCGTCTCCTGAGTCAAACAGCACCTATCATACTATAACGTCTCATGCCAGGCATACACCACCTATCATACTATAACGTCTCGTCCCAGGCATACAACACCTATCATACTATAACGTCTCATGCCAGACATACAACACCTATCATACTATAACGTCTCATGCCAGGCATACAACACCTATCATACTATAACGTGCATGGCAGGCATACAACACCTATCATACTATAACGTCTCCTGTCAGGCATACCACACCTATCATACTATAACGTCTCATGCCAAGCATACAACACCTATCATACTATAACGTCTCCTACCAGACATACAACACCTATCACACTATAACGTCTCATGCCAGACATACAACACCTATCATACTATAACGTCTCCTGTTAGGCATACAACACCTATCATACTATAACGTCTCCTGCCAGACATACAACACCTATCATACTATAACGTCTCATGCCAGACATACAACGCCTATCATACTATAACGTCTCCTGTCAGGCACACAAAACATATCATTCTATAAAGTCTCACGCCACGGATACAGCACCTATCATACTGTAAGCGTCTCATGAGTCATACAGCACCTATCATACTATAACGTCTGATGCCAGGCATACACCACCTATCATACTAAAACGTCTCATGCCAGGCATACAACACCTATCATACTATAACGTCTCATGCCAGACATACAACACCTATCATACTATAACGTCTCATACCAGGCATACAACACCTATCATACTATAACGTGCATGGCAGGCATACAACACCTATCATACTATAACGTCTCCTGTCAGGCATCCCACACCTATCATACTATAACGTCTCATGCCAAGCATACAACACCTATCATACTATAACGTCTCCTGCCAGACATACAACACCTATCACACTATAACGTCTCATGCCAGACATACAACACCTATCATACTATAACGTCTCCTGTTAGGCATACAACACCTATCATACTATAACATCTCCTGCCAGACATACAACACCTATCATACTATAACGTCTCATGCCAGACATACAACACCTATCATACTATAACGTCTTCTGTCAGGCATACAACACCTATCATGCTATAACGTCTCATGCCAGACATACAACACCTATCCTTCTATAACTTCTCATGCCAGATATACAACACCTATCACACTATAATGTCTCCTGCCAGACATACAACACCTATCATACTATAACGTCTCATGACAGACATACAACACCTATCATTCTATAACGTCTCATGCCAGATATACAACACCTATCATACTATAACGTCTCCTGTCAGGCATACAACACGTATCATACTATAACGTCTCATGCCAGACATACAACACCTATCATACTATAACGTCTCATGACAGACATACAACACCCATCATATTATACCGTCTTCTGCCAGGCATGCAACACCTATCATTCTATAAGGTGTTCTGCCAGACATGCATCATCCTAT
The DNA here is from genome assembly GCA_002080025.1 of Modiolus philippinarum. Classification (NCBI taxonomy): domain Eukaryota; kingdom Metazoa; phylum Mollusca; class Bivalvia; order Mytilida; family Modiolidae; genus Modiolus; species Modiolus philippinarum. The sequence goes on along the minus strand of MJUU01017499.1, from coordinate 6,054 downwards.
CACACTATAACGTGTCATGCCAGATATACAACACCTATCATACTATAACGTCTCATGGCAGACATACAACACCTACTACACTAGAACGTCTCATGCCAGACATACAACACCTATCATACTATAACGTCTCATGCCAAACATACAATACCTCTCATACTATAAGGTCTCATGCCAGACATACAACACCTATCACACTATAACGTCTCATGTCAGGCATACAACACCTATCATACTATAAGGTCTCATGCCAGGCATTCAACACCTATCATACTGTAAGCGTCTCCTGCCAGGTATACAACAACTATCATACTACAACGTCTCCTGCCAGGCATACAAAACATATCATACTATAACGTCTCATGCCAGGCATACAGCACCTATCATACTGGAAGCGTCTCCTGAATCATACAGCAGCTATCATACTATAACGCCTCATGCCAGACATACAACACCTATCATACTATAACGTCTCATGCCAAACATACAATACCTATCATACTATAAGGTCTCATGCCAGACATACAACACCTATCACACTATAACGTCTCATGCCAGGCATACAACACTTATCATACTATAACGTCTCATGCCAGACATACAACACCTATCATACTATAACGTCTCATGCCAGGCATACAACACCTATCATACTATAACGT
>MJUU01017497.1:95436-126737 GCA_002080025.1 Modiolus philippinarum | reverse complement strand
TAGTCTGTTGTAGTCCTCTGTATTTTTAGATTTAAAGTTAAGTTTGTTCGTTCCTTTTGTTCTTTAATTCTCTGGAATGTGGGTCCTAGATTTTTAAAAGAAGAATGTTTCTCAAAAGTCTCTCCAATTTTATTGGCAAAATCTTTTTCAGATGTTAAAATATCTTGTCCGTTTTTAATGTGATGGACATTAGCTTTCTTATTTTTACCTTTGATTTTTTGCACCATATTCAAGACTTCGTTCATAGGGGTGTGGCAATTTAATTTAGAGACAAAGTTGCGCCAAGAAGTGCGCCTTCTTTGTTTCAAGGTTCTTCGAGGTTTTGCACGAAAAACACGAAAATTGGCAAGATTGTCCGTCGTTGGATGTTTATTGAAAAGTTGCTCTGCCTTTTTTCGATTTGTCAGAGCACCATCACAGTCATCGTCAAACCAGGGTTTCCCAGGCCGTTTTGGGTTTGCCGAGGTCTTCGGTATAGATTTATCTGCAATGGAAAGTATTTTTTCACTGAAAAGATTTAAGGAATCAAGTACATCTTCAAACAATTCAGATTTCAATTCTTCTCTACATAAATTTTCATAGAGAGACCAATCAGCTTTATCAAATTTAAAGCGTTGTGGCTTTTCTCCGGTAGTAGAATAAAGATGCTGAAGAATGATCGGAAAGTGATCACTACTACATAAGTCATCGTGTACTTTCCAGGAGAAGTCCAACAGTAGAGATGGGTCAGTTATAGTTAGGTCTATAGCTGAGTAAGCCCCATTCCCAGGATGTAAATAGGTGTTTGAACCGTCATTAAAGATGCATAAACTTTCCTGCGACATTATGTTTTCAATCTTTTTACCTCTGTCATTCAAAGCAGAACTGCCCCACAATGGATTGTGCGCATTGAAATCACCCATTATTATATATGGGGAGGTCAGTTGGTCTGTCAAGTTTTTAAGTTGACGCAGACTTGGGTTGAAATTTGGTGGTAAGTATACAGAGCATAATGTGATCGTTTTATCTAAAGAAATTCTCACTGCAACAGCCTGAAGATCAGTGTTTAGATCAACAGTACTGTGGACAATATTGTTGTTGACAAGAATGGTTGAGCCGCCAGCAGGTCGTTCATTCTCAGCTACATAAGTGCTGTAGAGAGAGTAGTTCTTTACATTTAACGTATCACTTTTCCTCAGGTGCGTTTCCTGAAGACAAAATGCCGCAGGATTAAAAGCTTGAATTAATAAAGTAATTTCAATGAAATTTATCTTAAAACCTCGGCAATTCCATTGAATTATATTATTCATTTTAGTCGTATTGGTGAGATATTTCCCTTTCGGGAAACCGAGGGATGACGAAACGATCGACCACTTGCAGACGAAGACCTACTGCGTGGTCGTTCATTTTCGATGTTGTTTTCTGGTTCTGATGTATCCATGTCGGTACCTAATGTTCTCCAAATGCTAACATCCCACCAGGGTTTTTTGCGTGAACCGGATGTTTTAGATTTGCAAGTGTCTTTGTCTGAAGACAGGCTTTCATATCTGTTAGAAGTGCTAATAGCCGATTTGGACTTCTCGTGTCCACCCTGTCTATGGATATTTGCACTATTTGGTTGTTTCACTTTTTCTGCAGTTGATGAACTTTCTGCAGATTTCTGTACGTTGGCTTTCGATATATCAGAAGCAGATTTTGTTTTTGCATTTTTTGGGGTTGTCTGTTCTTTGGAAGAAGATTTTGAAACAGGTTGTGATGATTGTGTTGACTTGGAAGAATTTGATGATTTAAATTTTGATGGAGTGATTATTCGTTCTTTTTGTACAGTTTCTACTGGTAATTTTTTGGGATTCTGACTGTCATATGGCCAAGATAATATTGTTTGGGTCTCCACATGCGACACGCAGTTAGGTTTTTACTTTGTGTGCATATGTGGAGGTTGCTGTTGAAATTTTGTTTAAAGAGGAAATTTGTTGACGTGCGTCTTTGTATGATAGATTTTTCTCTGTTTTAAGTTTTAAAATTTCTTTTTCCCTGGTGTTAAGAGGACAATCTCGTGAGGAGGCCATGTGCTCACCACCGCAGTTTGCACATTACTGTGCATTACTACATTCGGTGCCCTGGTGTCCCTCCTCTGCACATTTAAAGCATTTCAACTTGCCTCTGCATTGTTTGGTACCATGACCAAACTTTTGACAAGTGAAGCATCTGACCGGGTTTGGTAGATATTTGTCCACTCTCACACCAAAGGGGCCTATTTTTAAAGATATTGGTGGAACTGATGAGTTGAATGTTATAAGGAATGTGTTAACTGCTAAGTTTAACTGTTAAGTTTAACTGCTGTTCCTGATTTTTTTTTAAATGAATCGTTGGACCTTTGTGACGCCTTGTGATGATAATTCGTCACAAATTTCCTCATCGTTGCATTCAGAGAGATATTGGCTCCTATCTCGCAAAATACCTCTACTACTGTTTAATGTTCTATGTGGAGAGGCCGAAACTTTAAAGTCCAGAATTTTCGACCATTTCATTAAATTTTCACTTTGGTGTTTTGTCACAGTTTAAATTAGAAGATACCTGATCGCATTTTGGATACATTTTTGACAGTTCAAGCAATGCCTTGTATAGTCTTTTGAATCGCAAAAGGATTAATTTTTGATATAGGTTTTTCGGGTGTTCCAGTTAACACAATAAATTTAGACCTGTTGGTATCTTCTTCCTCGGAAAGAGTATCATCAGATTTTCTTTTTTTATTTGGAGCTGGTTGATTGGATGTTTGTTGTGCCATGTAAGAAAGTAGAGTGTTTCATCATCCTTGTCACCCACCCACCACGGAGTGCCAACGAGGGCGATGCTTTGGTTCCAGGGGTCTCCACCGGAAAGCATCAAGTGTTCCAAGGATGGTATACTCAAGCGGAACGTAACCATCAGGCACTGATGGAAAGCGTACCACTTGATTGACCCATAAGCCATCGGCTTCTCAAAAATATCCTCCACTGAACTCAAATATTTAAACTTGAGATTGAGAATCAGACAATTAAAGTTAACTGGTTGTGAAAGTTATGTTTGGAGAAATATCTTCGAGGGCTTGGCATGACCAGCCGATTGATCGGACCGGGTCCATCCGACCTCCCGTTTAGATGATATCAGAGCCAAAGCAGGGTATAGACCCTGTATTCTCAGCCCAACGGATATCCATGGCCACAGCGGGAGTCTGAATACAGGTTCGCACCCACCAGGACCACGTCAACCATCGACACGGGTCTCGACACACGGCAAACATGTCGCCTCTGTTAGGAAGACTCATACTCCAAGCTCAGAGGATGCTGCGGGCCTATTCATAAGCCGGGACCGCGCACGGCGGACTTTGTGTATGTAGTGGTACTCTGTCTTATGTGGTGGTACTCTGTCTCTGTGTGGTATCTTTTTGTCGTGGTACTCTGTATTTATGTCGTGGTACTCTGTATTTACGAGGTGGTACTTTGTTTATGGAGTAGTACCCTGTCTTTATGTGGCGGTCCTCTGTCTTTATGTGGTGGTACTCTGTCACTGTGTGGTATCTTTATGTCATGGTACTCTGTATTTATGTCGTGGTACTCTATATTTACGAGTTTGGTCTTTGTTTATTGAGTGGTAATCTGTCTTTATGTGGTGGTACTCTGTTTTTGTTTGCTGCAACACTTTTTTGCTACACCTCTCGATATGCTTCCATCTTTGTTTTCATTTGATTGACTAGCAATACAACTTACTCACTGTGTTGAAGACCGTACGGTGACCCCTAGTTGCTTTGTTGTATGTCGTTTTAACCTGGATATGGGATGTTGTCTCCTTGGCATTTACCCCATTTCCTTTCTTTTTCATATTTACATTACCGAGCAATTAAAATCAGATGGTTTCAATAAAAAGACAACGCAAAAAAGTATTGAAATTTACGGTGGAGGACATATATATTGAAAATTAATGCAGGGCAAACTGATTAATTTTTCTCTATCACATATATCTCAAGATGACTGCCAGCCGGGATGATATTTTTAACATAGGACAATATGGAATATGCATTCAAAGACCTGGAAACTCTCGAACAGTTTTACTTTAATTTGAACGTATTAGTCCGTCCTTTTTGTGGTATTCTTCAAAGTTTGATTTTTATGCTAATATCTACCCAGTTTCCGCATTTCGTGATATGTTCAAAATTTCGGTAAATTTCCTCCTAAAATCTTTTAGGAAATAATTTTCGGTGATATTCATATAGCCATTTCAGAAACGGTTTCTACAAATTAAACACGTTTACTTTGAAATTTCTCACATCTCGCTTTCAACCATTTCCAAAAATTGTTTATCTCGATGTGAAAATTTCATAATGATTAAATCTCGATGTAGGAACTACAGTTTCTTTGTATTTACATATTCAAATTATAGAAAATAGTTATAAATCCACATTTTATTTATCGATTAAGAAGGAAAATATGAAAAACAGTTATGCATTATGCTTAATTGATTACTTTTGTCATATATGAGGGTGCCATTTACCAACAACAAGTTTGCACGCATTGTGTAATTGTTCTCGTAGACATGTTCCTGTAGTTCTACCAGACTGAATTTTTAAGAACTCGTAAAAGTTCATAAAATAAAAGATGCTACATCCTTCAATTTCACCTTCAGATACATACCTATATGCTTTATTTTATTAATAAGGCAGTCTGCTAAATATATCCTCCCGAATTAGAGATAAAGGAAACAACAGAAACCACTAGTTGCACATCTTTTGTTTTTACTTAGATCTGGAATTTGACCATAAGGCTCATTTCAGTACTTGAATTTAGGACAACAAAATGCTTACATGAGCATGTATTGTTCATCTGGCTCCGGGCTTTTTTAGAATGTTATCAAAGATAATCATAATAATCACAAACTTAAGGGGACTACCCAAGGACTGTTTTGATTAACATTTGTTAAAATTGCTGAGGCTGTTTTGTAAGAGAACATTTTTGAATTGATCTCTGATTAGCTTTATGTTTCTGAATTCATCTCTGATTAGCTTTATTATAAACTATGTTACAGTCGGCAGCCATCTTGGATGAGGCATAAACGAAAAAAACCACAACAAACTTTGAAGGGACCACATAAAGGACTATTACGTTCAAGTTTAATCAAAACTGTTTAAGAGGTTCCAGAGAAGATCGTTGAATCCATTTTCCACAGGGTCCTTTGAGTTTGATCCCGGCTGGCAGTCATCTTTGATGAGGTAGGAAAAGAAAATTCACAAAACTCCAAAAGGGACAACACAAGGACTATGTTCATTTCATTTGGTTAACTATTCAAGCTGTTCCAGGGGAGAAGATTTTTCATGTATTTCCCATAGGGTCGAATATTAAAGTATGTTTACCGCCAACAGCCATCTTGGATGAGTAATCAACATAAAATCACAAAATTAAATGTTGACAACCCACTGACTATTTTGATCCTAGTTAGTTCAAGCAGTTATAGAAAAGATTTTTGAATGCATTCCCCACAACTATGTTCCCTCTGGCAGCCACCTTGGAAAACGTATCAGCATAAAAATCACAAACGTTGAAGGAGAATACCTAAGGGCTATTAGGTTCAAATTTAATTAAACTTGTTTTAGCATTTGTGAGATCTTTCACTGCATTTACTTTTTTAAAATATGGCGGCCATGTTGGATGAGGTATTTACATAAAATCACATTTTTGAAGGGGATCAACAAAGCAGTAATTATATGTTAAAATCTGAATTGTTTAAGCAGTTCCAGAGAAGACCTTTGAATGCGTTACCTTTAGAGTCCTATCTTAACAATGTTCCCCGCTGGCGGCCATCTTCGATGAGATATCATAATGAAAATCACAAACTTTGAAAGGGACCATCTGAGGACTATCTTGTTCAAATTTAATAAAAAATGTTCGAGGAGAAGAACCAATTGGATCCGATGTTAAACCATGTTCTCTGGCGGCGACCATCTTGGCTGAGATGCGAACCTTCCGGACATACATGATAATTGAAGTACTTGATAAAATGATCTTTTTTTTGCGATTAAAACTTGACCTTTTTCTCAAATAGTTGTTGAAATAAAAGTCAAAATTGTGAAGATTCTACAAAAAGGGCAATTACCCCTCTACATTGTATAAGTCCATAGATATTCTTCAAAATTGAAGGGCAGGTAGATCTTCCAATGTTGATCTTTTTTTGTCATTAAACTCTGTTTTCATTTTACTCTATCTGCTTTCATTTTCAATATTACTGACGAAAAGTAACAAAAATCGAACATTTTACGGACAATACCTCCAACTCTTGGATTCTCTTCAACATTGCAGGCCCAGATTGGTTGACCTCATCTTGCAAATGATTTTTACCCGATCAGATTTTTTACATCTGTATCGGTTTTTGAGTTATTTGCAAAAAAACTAGCAATTTACCCTAATGTTCTATTTTTAGTATCATGTTGTTTGGTCTATGGACTAAAAAATCACAACTGTGAAAGAAGATACCCTGAAAATGATTGTGGACAACTTTGGTAATTATTGGCAATAGCTGAGCTAAAATAGACGACTTCAATTTCAAAATTATCGATTTCGTGAACTTGAACAATTATATTCCAATTTTCCCTGATTACGGAGCGTATGTTTCACAACTGATTCGTTACGCAAGACCTAGCACCACTTATGCAGACCTTCTCACCTTCTCATTAGAGATAGTTAGCTCCGTGACTGCCTTATTGATGAAGGCTTCGGTGACTGCCCTGGCCTGTGGTTACTTATGTAATGTGATTGTCTTTTGCAAGTCTTTTGTCAGGTAACAAATGACAGCTTTTGCTAGGATACTTTGCCAGTTATTTTATGTTTGTTGGCAATCTCGCATCCATGAACAAAAGGAAAATACATGGATGTAGCGATGTTTCACTTCTAGCAACAGGTTCCGCTCAAACCGGTGCTAGGAGTCGTCTTGATGGTGACTTTAAGATAAGTTCAACAATAAAATGGTTGTTTCTTTTCTGGTTTTAACATGTATATATACAGACCTTATATCATGTGCATTTACTGAATACCGTCTGTTTTGTTTAAAGGAATTCCGTTTCTTTCGATCAATTAAAAAGTTCTTTGGTGCATATCAGTCTCATGTAAAAAAAATGAAGTTTCGGTCTGACATGTGAGTCATGATTCATTCAACTGTAATGAACATATCTTTACACTGTCAAATTTTTTAAATGCCTGCATCAAGTCAGGACCATACCAGTCAACAATTTTTCAGTGGTTTTGCACCTGCTTTACCCTTTCCGATTTCGGCTCTTGACAATTCTGTTCGGTAATTTTGTTATAATCTTAATTGACCGACTCAGTAAACCCGTTGCATAATGTCTGCAATTTTGATAGGTTGAGGTTGAAATATATAACCCCCGATGGTACACCCTTGGTGTCCGCGGTAGTTCGGGACGAATAAACACACAACTCATCTTTCAGATGGGATGTTAACACAGGTTCGGAAGAAATGCCACGATTCCTTCACGTTTAAGAAACCCATGTAGCATGCTCTTTTTCAGAAGTCAGTAGGTGACTGGCTACAAAGATAAATTTCTCATCCCATTCGATTCTCACCTTGCTTTTCCAGAAGCAGTCAGAATTCCATAACCTTTTCCAATAACTTAAATTATTATCAATTGACATATTTCCTTTCGTCTTGATATAGCTGAAAGATTGCTGAGTAGAAGTTGAAACATTTTTCAGTAAATCCAACGTATCTATTGTTTAAAACCCGAATTAAGAAAGGTCTGGATAGTGTACTTGTAGTGCAAGTCAAGTATATACATTTTAATATTCTATAAAAAAAGAGACGAGCAAGCATGTACAGTGACATTAATTAATATAATGATCTAAACTTTAAAGAAGAAAATTCAATATTCACAGTAATTTCGAGTAATGCAGATGCAATTTCAAAAGTGAAAACTATTATCTCTGCTAAAGTGATTATTCATAGTCAAGTTCTATATATCAAATTCCACTTCGAAAAAAGGGAAAATAATTTTTTTTTAGCTTTCTTTGCTCAAATAGCATCACGAGTCCAGAATAGGTGTAAAACATTTCTTCAGGAAACATTTGGCGAAAATAGAATAGAACTTAAGCCCCATTTACATGCAGTTTTACACACATGTGTATTTTTACATTGTATGGAAATTTACAATGGTGTGCAATTACTGCATGTAAACGCAACTGCATACGTGTGTAAACTTAACAAAGGGTGTAAATTTGCATGAGTCAGGGGCAAGTGTAAATGTATATTTGCACATGTGTAAATTTACACAGTATGTATTACATGTATGAGCATGTAAATGCAAACTAAATTAATGCACACTGTGCAAAATACTGTTTCTGTCTATGAAACGGAAGAAAAGGATCTTGCAGCTTCATTTGAATCATGAAATTTATGCACACACACTGAACTTTTATTTCTATGAAATTCAAACTTCTCTTGCAGCTTAGTCTGATTTTGCATTTTTTGGCTTATTATAGGGGAAGCTGGACTCTCATTGAAAAAATAAAGAAGATACAATGCAACTTTATGCTTTTCTTTCATCCTACAAACTTCCGTGAACTTATAAAAAACTTTCGAATATTTACATGTTTTTCGGTTCTTTTCACTTCTTGTAATAAGCTTTTTAACTTAAAATACACACCTCAGATTAAATGCATGTAAATGCATAGCAAAAATACTTTTACATACACACGTGTAAATTAACATACTGGTGCAAATCTTGTGCATGTAAATGGGGCTTTCGTATTAATTAGATCGATCATTTAAGATGGCAAAAAGAGGCAAATGAGATAATCATTGAACCCAATGGTAAAATATCTTTCTTCTTTTCCGAATATACTTTCTTATTAATTTTTCCCCTTCAATTTTTTGCTTCTTTATTTACTTGCCAATATATGCAAAAAATCTAGTGTTGGTTTATGATATGAAATAACTCAATACCGAAAATTATTGTGAATTATTTTCTTCATATGCGCATTTTGACAACTTATGTCTCTTCAGTACAAGTGAAATCTAAAAGTTTTGAAGACCATAAACTCAAATATGATTAAAAATTGATAGAGAATAAATAACCAATATGATCTAAATGAAAGCCTAAATCAGCTAAGGACAGACCTTTGCATGAGGGAGATACTCCTTAGTTTTCAACAAAATTTACAAATATATAGATATTGTAAGGTTCCAAATAGAATTGGCTTTCGGGCCAGCACTGAAGTACTGACTACTGGTCTTGTGAATACCCTCGGGGACTTACAGTCCACCATCCGTAGCATCGACCTAGTGGTAACAAATAACTAAATACCGAAGTTACTGTGAATTAAATTTCTGCATATGTGCATTTCGACAACTTATGTCTCTTCAGTGCAGATAAAATCTAAACGTTTGTAAGACCATAAACTCAAAGATGTTTAAAAACTGATAGAGAACAAATAACCAATATTATCTAAATGTAAAGCCAAAATCAGCTAAGGACAGAGCTTTTCATGAGGGAGATACTCCTTAGTTTTCAAAAAATGTATAAAAATTTAGATATTGTAAGGTTCCAAATAGAATCAGCTTTCGGGTCAGCACTGAAGTACTGACTACTGGGCTGGTTAAATACCCTCGGGGACTAATAGTCCACCAGCAGTGGATCGACCCAGTGGTAAAAATAACTAAATACCAAAGTTACCGTGGATTAAATTTCTGCATATGCGCATTTCGACAACTTATGTCTCTTCAGTGCAGACAAAATCTAAATGTTTGGAAGACCATAAACTCAAAGATGTTTAAAAACTGATAGAGAACAAATAATCAATATGATCTAAATGTCAAAATGAGTTAATTATCATGTATGAAGTGTTCGATGGATTTTGAGGAGTTCGGTGGTATTTTTATGTGTTCGGTGGTAAAAATACGCACTCCACCAAACCCGTTCCGATTTTTCCATTGTACTTGAACTTCCTGATTGATGAGACGATGTTATTATTCTTCAAACTTGGTCGTGTTTGAGCCTGTTTACCATTAAAGACTTTCACAAAAGGCTTCAGATATAGAAAATAAAGACTCGTGCAGTTGATAAACTATGAAAATACCAATTAACAGGTACAAAATAACTACGATCATACCAATCTCAACGTAGACTTTGTTGGTTAAGGTCCCAGCGTTTTTCCTTGGATTTTAAGGTCAAAAGAGGGCCTGCGTATTATGCACAAATGCGGATAATATATGGCTTTCTACGGTAATAACAAGAAATACCATTGCTATACGTCATATCATCACAGAATAAGATTGCCATAAATGAATTTTACAACTTATTCATTTTCGATATATGTATACACTTGACCACCCATATTTCAATTGAACTTTTGATGGTGAATTTACTTTTTTTTATTTTCAAAAGATTCTTAAAATTACTGTGGGATAAAATCATTCAAGTAACAAGTAGATACAAAATATTCCCTAGGGCACACTAGGTACACATCCAAATGGCCATTTTAAAAATGATACAACATTGATGTTTATAACCAGGAAACGAATTTCACTGGTTCGTGCGTTTTCTGCTGGAAAGTAATCAGAAACTGAACATTCATATGTTCATATGGTCAAAATCAATACACATCCAAAAAGAAAGCATTTTTATGAAAATAGGAATGTGTCATTTTTTCGTGTAGGGGAGCAAATCTGTTTTAATATAGCTTTGAAGGTTAATTATCTGACAAAAGTTAAAGTATCCTCAAGAACAGGGTTTAATGATCCAATAGCTTGATGTGCAGTGACTTCCCTTCGGTTGTCTTGGGGTGCGCTTGGTTGGGTAGTTCTGCACAAGTTCTTTCAGTTCCAGTTCCTGCGACCAATCGAACGAAAAGGAACACACAAGAAATTTTGTCAAAACTATTTATATTTTTTAAATTTTACTTGACTATTAATCATTAATTTTTTGTTTTTGGTGTCATAAATTGAATAATATAACTTTTAAAGACAGTTTATGAAAAAAATTACAACATCAGTTGTTAATCAATAATTTCTCGAAAGACTACTTTTGTCAATTCAAAGGCGATTTTGGTATAAATTCACTGCTCAAACCTCTGAAAATAATTTGTCTACCATGTATATGTTGTTCGTTTGTATCATTTGCAAAAATCCAGCACATTTTTCCTGCAAAAACTGTTAAAATCGTTAATTGTTTCTCAAAATATTCTTTTGGTCGCCATATTGAATTCTGTCTGCACCTCCTTTTTTTCGGCGCAGATGGAACCTGTTCCGAACAGTGTTCCATTCTGTTTGATTGTCCGTTCTGGGTGTTCCATTAGTTCAGAACACTCCGAACCTTCCAACCGAGCGCCACCTTGCTCAACCAAAATTATTGCTCGAATTTGCCTCGTCTGTGGACACTACAACGGCTTGTTCATTCAGCAAGAAATTATAAAAATACTGATGATGCAGTTCTTACATTTTTGTTACATAAATCTTGATTGATATCTTGCTTTTTTCATACAGACTTTGATTAACCGAACGAAATTTGTTTTTGGAAACTCAGTCATAACCGAAATGCAATTTTTCCACTTTCACCCACAAATGACAATTTTAATTTATCCATGTTTTCCCAAACATACTAAAATGGACGCAACTTTTAAGCATTTAACTTGATTGATTGATTGATTGATGTTTTACGCCAACTTCAGCAATATTTCAGCTATATTGTGGCGAAAACTGTTAAGTAATTTGAACATTTATAATAAATATACAAAATATCAATATAAAACCATTAAAGCTTTATACAAGTAAATATAAAAAAAAATATAAAAAAACGTTATAGGAGAAATGACAGTTTAACTGTTACAATATTACAACTATAAATTAAATCCATTTAAATCTTACTAAATAAATTGATTGCTTTTGAAATTTGAACGAATTTGTTGACAGCGACATTTGTAAATAGGTCTTTAAGACAATCATCTGAATAAAAATCACGCCTGATATCAGCAACATCTACACATTCAATTAAAACATGTTGCATTGTATAAGGACAATTGCATGGAATACATTCAGGTCGATCATCACTGTTGAGGATAAAACTATGTGTTGACCTAGTATGTCCAATACGACATCGGGTCAACACTACCTGTTCCCTACGGTTTTTACCGCAGGAACTGACTTGTTTACCGACGTCTGACTGTATTCCATGCAGTTTATTATTTATTTGCAGATCCCATTTGGCCTGCCATAACTTTAAAATGTATTTAGCGATTAAAGGCTTCATGTCAGTGTACGGTACTGGACAATCCATCATCTCGTCATCTAGTGCATCCTTGGCTTCCTGGTCAGCAACTGTGTTTCCATAGATCCCCACAAGACTAGGGATCGAAACATAAATGACTTCTTTGCCTAATGCTACAAGTGATTTGTAGAATTCGGCCATTTTCAAAATAATTGGGTGTTTTGTTTTTCTACTTTCAATTGCCAAAAGGTAAGAAAGTGAATCGGAACAAATCATGAATTTATTTGATTGCGATAAAGCTACAAATTTAAGTGCTGAGTAAATAGCGTTAGCTTCAGCAGTAAATATGGAACTAGAGGATGGTAATCGGAGCGTTGCTGCACGATCTCCAAAAACGGCTGCAGAAGCCACTCTGTCTCCATCCTTAGAGCCATCTGTGTAAATTTGCAAGTATTCAGGATGTTCAGATTTAATTCTTAAGTCCTGCTGGATAACCAGAGGATTAGTATCAACCTTTTTGTGTTTGCGTAGTTCAAAATTAAATGTTGGTTTTGGGTTCAGCCATGGAGGTTTTTTGGGAGTTTCTATAGGAGCTATTTCATCTAAATTTATATTAGCAGATTCAAGGTGTGGTTTGATACGAAGACCAAAAGGTTGTATAACGTTTGGGCGTTTTTCATAGTCAGCTTTGTGAAGAGGTTTAAAAACACAATTGTGGGCAGGATTGGAAGGATACGCTTTAAGCTTTGTTGCATATTGTAATATTTTACGAAAGGATATGGGGTAAATGAACATGAGACCATAACATATGTTAACCCCAACTGCAATAATTTTAATGAGCTGTATGGCCATTTCGGAAATTAATTCCTCATCAGCAACACTAGAACCCAAACAAAGGAAATCCATAATTTCCAAAAAGGTTAGAATGCATAAAACCAAACGAAATCCGAATAATCAGTAATATCAAATACAGCGAAGGACAAAACTACGATGGAGGGAGTTAATCCTTAGGTTTTAAAATTTACATAAATTTAGATAAAAGTAATTTAACAAAGTGTACACATGAGATATTATCTCATGTACAAGTACACCATATCTAAGAAAAATAAAGAGCATACATTTGTACCATGGGGAATTGTTTTACCAACTCCACACTGCAATAAAAGACAAACTCCTGTATTAAATATTTTACGAAAGGATATGGGGTAAATGAACATGAGACCATAACACATATGTTAACCCCGACTGTAATAATTTTAATGAGCTGTATGGCCATTTCGGAAATTAATTTATCCTTCAGCAGCACTAGAACTCAAACAAAGGAAATCCATAATTTCAAAAAATGTTTAATACGTCTATCTTCCAAGGATGGTTCATTAGCTGCAACATAGAGACTCACCACGGGAGAAGTTCTGAACGCACCAAATGAAAGACGCAAACCTTGGTGTTGAACGGCATCTAGTAATTTAATGTATGATTTACGGGTGAAACCGTAAATAAAACATCCATAATCTAGTTTTGACCGAATCAACGATCGATATAAATTTAATAAAACAGTGCTACCCGCACCCCAGTCGGTACTCGACACAACCTTTAAAATATCTAATGCCTTTAGGCATTTGTTTTTTTGGCATTTTGATATGGGGAAGAAATGAAAGTTTAGTATCAAAAATTTAAACCAAGGAACTTGGCCTCTTTTACAATAGTTATAAGGTTATTGTATAGTTTAAGCTCTGGGTCTAGGTGCATTTTCCGCTTACAACAGAAATGCATCCCGACTGTTTTCGAGCTCGAAAATTTAAAACCATTTTCAACTGCCCCTTTTTCGATTCTGTTTAGACATAATTGCAGTTGGCGTTCTATGTTATTCATGTTTATGCCACGATAGCAAATTTTGATTGATTGAATATTGTTTAATGTCTACTTAGCAATATTTCAGCTATATCAAGACGAGAACAAGTTTATTAATAAGTAATCACTTTGGGGTATAGAAAGGGACATGGGACGGGAAATTCTGACTGCTACTGGGAAAGTAGGGTGAAATCGAAAGGGGCGGGGAAATTAGCCTTGTAGCTGATCACCTAAGGACCACTCAATAAAGAGCTTGCTACAAGGGTTCTTTAACGTGCAGGAACTGTGGCATTTCTTCCAGCACGTGGACCTGAGTTTACATCCCATCCGAAAGATGGGTTGTGTATTTAATAATCCCGCACAACCATGGAATGGGTCCTATTTGGTCCTATTTGTATATACGGGGTTCCCTCGGGTCAGCCCCGTTTAGGAGGGGTCATACCCCGCAAGCCGGAGATACTGGGTCCTATTTCTATATCCCGGGGTTCCCTCTGGGTCGATAGCAAAGAAGAAAATCATCTACATAAAGAGATCCATCAATGTTATTTTTTAAAACCTGTGCCAAACTATTTATTTTAATACTAAATAGTGTGACAGAGAGGATGCTTCCTTGCGGAATACCCATCTCTTGTTCAAACGAGTCAGAAAATGTAGAGTTGACTCTAAAATTTAACTCACGATCCTTGAGAAAATTCTCAATAGAATTTGGTAAACTTCCTCTCAACCCCATATCAAAAAGATCTTTTAAAATGCAATATTTCCATGTTGTGTCATAAGCTTTTTTCAATATCGAAAAAGATAGACACTATGTTCTTTCTTTAAAAATGCATTTCTGATAAATGTTTCGAATCGAACTAGATGGTCTATTGTACGACCTTGTCGAAATCCATTTTGAATGTTCGAGAGAAGACCGTTCGATTCGAGATACCAAACAAGACGGTTGTTTATCATCCGTTCCATTGTCTTACAGACAACTAGTTAATGCTAGTGGTCTGTAATTAGATGGTTCGGAATGATCTTTACCCAGTTTTGGAATAGGTACTATAGTAGCTTGTTCCCACATAGGTGGTAGTTTCCCTGTTTCCTAAATATTATTAAAAAGGTTTAAAAGAATTTTCAGAGTTGTTAAAGGAAGATGCTTGATGATTGATAATGGATATCGTCAGGGCCACATGCCGTGTCATGTGCCTTATCCAAGGGTTGTTTCAATTCATCCATCGAAAACAATATGTTGTATTCCTCTGTATTTTTAGATTAAAAGTTAAGTTTGTTTCGTTCCTTTTGTTCTTTAATTCTCTGGAAGAGTGTTTCTCAAAAGTTTCTCCAATTTTATTTGCAATATCTTTTTCAGATGTTAAAATATCTTGTCCGTTTTTGATGTGATGGACATTAGCTTTCCTATTTATACCTTTGATTTTTTGTACCATATCCCATACTTTGTTCATAGGGGTGTGGCAATTTAATTTAGAGACGAAGTTGCGCCAAGAAGTGCGTCTTCTTTGTTTAAAGGTTCTTCGAGCTTTCTCACGAAAAACGCGAAAATTACCAAGATTGTCCGTCGTTGGATGTTTATTGAAAAGTTGCTCTGCCTTTTTACGATTTTTCAGAGCATCATCACAGTCATCGTCATACTAGTGTTTCCCAGAACGTTTTGGTTTGCCGAAGTTTTCGGTATAGATTTATCTGCAATGGAAAGTATTTTTTCACTGAAAAGACTGAAGGGATCAAGAACATCTTCAAACAATTTAGATTTCAATTCTTCTCCACATAAATTTTCATAGAGTAACTAATCAGCTTTATCAAATTTAAAGCGCTGTGGCTTTTCTCCGGTAGTAGAATAAAGATGTTGAAGAATGATCGGAAAGTGATCACTACTAAATAAGTCGTTGTGTACTTTCCAGGAAACGTCCAACAGTAGAGATAGTCAGTTCACTCAGACTGGGGTTTAATTAGGTGGTAAATATACAAAACATAATGTGATCGTTTTATCCAAAGAAATTCTCACTGCAACAGCCTGAAGATCAGTATTTAGATCAACAGTCCTGTGGACAATATTGTTGTTGAGAATGGTTGAGCCGCCAGCAGCTCGTTCATTTTCAGGTACATAAGTGCTGTAGAGGGAGTAGTTCTTTACATTCAACGTATCACTTTTCTTCAGGTGTGTTTCCTGAAGACAAAATGCCGAAGGATTAAAATTTTGAATTAATAAAGTAATTTCAATAAAATTAATCTTAAAACCTCGGCAATTCCATTGAATTATATTGCTTATTTTAGTCGTATTGGTGAAATATTTCCATTTCGGCAAATTGAAGGATGACGAGACGATGATCCACTAACAGACGAAGACCTACTGTGTGGTCGTTCACTTTCGATGTTGTTATCCGGTTCGGATGTATCCATGTGGGAATCTAACGGTCCCCAAATGTCAACATCCCGACACGGTTTTTGGCGTGGACCGGATGTTTTAGATGTCCATGTGGGAATCTAATGGTCCCCAAATGTCAACATCCCGACACGGTTTTTGGCGTGGACCGGATGTTTTAGATGTGCCAGTGTCTTCGTCTGAAGACAGGCTTTCAAATCTGTTAGAAGTGCTAATAGCCGAGTTGGACTTCTCGAGTCTACTCTGTCTGTGGCTATTTGCACTTCTAGGATGTTTTTTTATTTTCTGCAGTAGACGAACATTCTGCAGATTTCTGTTCTTTGGCTGTAGCAATTTTAGAGCCAGTTTTCAAATTTGTGTTTTTAGATGATGATTGAACTTTGGAAGGAGATTTGGACAAAGATTGTGTTGATTGCGATGATTGTGTTGACTTGCTTGAGTGATGATTTTTTTCTTACGGTACAGTTTCCACAGTTAATGGTCTTGGGATTTGTGTGTCGATTGGCCAAGTATAATTTGTTTGGGTTTGAACATGCCAGAAGGAGCTAGGTTTTTTAACTTTGTCTGCATATGAGGATGTTGCTGTTGAAGATGTTTTTGATAATGAAATTTGTTGACTTGCGTCTTTGTACGAAATGTTTTTCTCTGTTTTAAGTGTTAAAATATCTTTCTCCTTGATGTTTGCACATTTCTGTGCATTACCACACTCGGTGCCCCTCCTCTCCACATTTAAAGCATTTCAACTTGCCCCTACTTGTTTGCTGCCATGACCAAACTTTTGGCAAGTATAAGATCTAACAGGGTTTGGTACGAATTTGTCCACCTTTATACCAAAGGGGCCAATTTTCAATGATGTTGGAGGAATTGAACTGTTGAAAGTAAAAAGAAAAGTATTAAGTTTAACAGCGCTGTCCGATTTTTTCGAAATAAATCTTTGTACTTTTGTGACGCCTTGTGATGATAATTCGTCACAAATTTCCTCATCGCTAACATCTGAAAGATACTGACTTCTGTCTCTCATAATACCACGACTGCTATTAAGAGTCCTGTCGAAATGCGGAAACTTTGAATTCTAAAATTTTAGTTATTTTTAGTAAATTTTCACTCTGAGTTTTTGAAGAAGCTTCAATTAGTAAGTCACCTGATCGCATTCTTGAGACGTTTTTACTGTTCCAGCAATGCTTTGGATTGTCTTTTGGATAGCAAATGGATTGATTTTTGATATTTGCTTATCGGATGATCCAGTCAACATAATAAATTTTGTATAACTGTTATCTTCAACTTCTGGAATAGAATTGTCTAGTTTTCTTTTTCTATTTGGAACTGGTTGGTTTTTAGGGGTTTGTTGTGCCATGTAGTAAGAAAGGAGATTTCACCATCTTTGTCACCCACCCACCACGGAGTGCCAACAGGGGCGATACTTTGATTCTAGGGATCTCCGCAAGAAAGTATCAATTGTTGCAAAGATGGTATACTAAATTGGAGCGTAACCATCAGGCACTGATGGAAAGCGTACTACTTGATTGACCCATGAGCCAACGCCTTCTCCAATACCTCCTGCACTGTATTGATGGTTTAAATCAAGACAAAAATGTTACACTTGTTAACTTAAAATCAAGTTGGAAAGATATACTGGAGGGCTTGGCGTGACTAGCCGATTGATCGGACCGAGCCAATCCGACCTCCGGTTTAGATGATTTCAGAGCCAAAGTAAGATTTTGATCCTGTATTCTCAGCCCAACGGATATTTAATGGCCGCAGCGTTAGTCTGAACACAGGTTCGCACCTACCAGGATCTCGTCAACCATCGACACGGGTCTCGACACACGGCAAACGTGTCGCCCTTGTTAGGAAGACTCATACTCCAAGCTCAGAGCATGCTGCGGGCCTATTCATAAGCCGGGACCGCGCACGGCGGCATTTAACTTGAATAATTAATAAATACATGTAGGTAGAATTTGTTTTAAGGTCAACTTTAAAACACTTAGAAATGATGTTTGATTAAATGTATCTTAGAAGTACTGTTATAATTTTTTGGCAACCTTTCAACACAAAAAAGCCACCAACAATATAGAAAAAGAACACTTTCTGTCAAATTTCAACATCAAACTAGTCTTTGATTCGAAGATAATATTCCTTTTTACTTTTAAATAATCCCCCCAAAAAACAAGGGAAGTTCAACTTTTACGTAACGAGGTTTGTTAACGCATTTAGTGCAATGTTATTCACATTCTTTCAAAAAACCAAACAAACTAAAGAAGTATTAAATTCATTATGTTCAGTACAATCAACTGTGAAAGAACAAAAATAAAATGTTAAATATGAACTTGAAATAAACTTTAAAATTAGGTTGTTTCTAATTTATACATATCATTTATCAACATATTGTGACGCTTGTATGATTCTGGAAATATTTTGTCATTTAAATGATCTTTAGTATTTACTTTGCAATATCTATTTCAAAACTTTGTTCAATATCTCGTAAACAGTGATGATTACAGATGAACTTTGTGGTTTATTCCAATAGATGGGAGCCTTTTCAAGATTATTTGGTGCATGTAAATACTCAACAGTTTGACGTCATGAAAGACATATGACGTTGAAGGTTAAGTGGGAAAACGAACATTAACTTTTAATTCCCGTCAGAAAATTATAGCTCAGCAATTATGAGGAAATATATATATATATATATATATATATACATATTAAAAAAAACAAAGACAATAGGCGAAAGGAAACTGGATGTCACGTTGTATTGCCTGACCACCCAACTAAATCTCATTTTGCACATTACCTGAAATATAAAATTTTCCTATTTTAGATTTTATGTGTCTGTGGATTTGACATTTACTATCTTGACTTTCTCCTAACTGACTTGTTGACAAATATAACTGCGGTGATGTGTAATATTTTCGCAAGGATAATCTTTATCAATACAGGCGGCAGTAGAATACCGAAGGAACAAAGCACAAGATTACACAAATCAAAGTCCTGAGACAAGGCAAAAGCAAGAACACCAAAAGACGGAAGACCAAAGACACCACATGCCCACAAAACACACGAACATTACATATACAACAAAAAAACTAAAGCACTAACAATGTGAACTCTCAATAAACAAGAGTGATTGATTGAATATTGTTTAACGTCTACTCAGCAATATTTCAGCTATATCAAGACGAGAACAAGTTTGTTAATAAATAATCACTTTTAATTTGGGGTATGGAAAGGGCCATGGGACGGGAAATTCTGACTGCCACTGAAAAAGTAGGGTGAAATCGTCAAGGGCTGGGATTTAGCCTTGTAGCCGATCACTTACGGACCACCCCAAAAAGAGCTTGCTACAACGATTCTTTAACGTGCAGGAAGCGTGGCGTTTCTTCCATCACGTGGACCTGAGTTTACATCCCATCCGAAAGATTGGTTGTGTATTTATTAATCCCGCACAACCACGGAATGGGTCCTATTTCTATATCCCGGGACCCTCGGGGTCAGCCTCCGTGTAGGAGGGGTCACACCCCGCAAGCCGGAGATACTAGGTCCTATTTCTATATCCCGGGGTTCCCTCGGGGTCCTCTGTTAGGAAGACTCATACTCCAAGCTCAGAGGATGCTGCGGGCCTATTCATAAGCCGGGACCGCGCACGGCGGAACAAAAGTGACTCAGGTGCTCCCGAAGGGTAAGCATGTCCTGCTCTGTACACAGCAAATGTTAGAATATTATGGTATTGATAGAAGAGGATGTAGAAAATTATAAATTATATTTAAAAGAAAAAGAAGAAAGAGAGTGCTCATATACTTAATTAAGATCCAAGCAGTAATAGGAGTATCATAAAATATCTTTGCATTATATTGCTCACACCAATATCTGGTGAACTTCTGGAAAGGTTAATCGAAGTTTCAACAGTTTTGCTTTTTGCACGAGTGACTGTGAGATGTTTATAAGAGAAGCAATAATATTTAAGAAGGTAAAAGAAGGGAAAAACTCAAATAAGTATGTAACATGTATCTTATTTTATTAATAATGGGTTAAGTAGGTAGAAGAAACCTGCAATGCATTATGAAAATATTACTCTTTCAGAAAGTAAATTTGCTGTATTTTTCTTAGAGGAAACGCCTATACATTGCACGATTTCTGTTAAGTTTGAGGCGATAGGAAAGTCCATACCTGAATTGTACTTCTATCATAGGATTGATTGATTGATATGGGGTTTAACATCACTTTCAGCAGTATTTCAGATATCTCATGACGGTCAGTTATAGTGGTGGAGAAAGCCGGAGAGAACCACGGGCCTTGGACATGTAATTTACATACCTTATCACTTACGATTGTAAGTCGAGTGCATCCTTTTTTGTAATATACAAAGTGGGGCGCGAACTCAAACAGCAGTGGTGATAGACTACAGTGGTTGTATAGGTTGTAGAACTAGGATATCATAGGATGATTTAAACCTGATAAAAGCCGATGCAAAACAAAATACAGAGATTGTACTAATTTGGCGTCACTGGAGATGACCATTTCGACAATTTATGTCTCTTCAATGCAGAAAAGGGTCAGAAGATATCCTGCTGGTATACTTAATTATATTTGAATCTCGAAAATAATTAATAGGAACAAAAATTGCTCTTGCTTAAAAAGCATTCATTTACCAGTTAGAAAATAATAAGAAATAATTCAGAGACTCCATTTTATCATTGTTTACTTATGCCACTTATGTCGTATTATTTTACTACGAATGTGAACGAGGGGTAAAAAGCGACATAATGGGCCAACCCAGTATAAAACAACGATAAACTAGAGTCTCCGTGATTTATTTCGATTCTAATCGGAAAAATACAATACATTTTCAGAGACCTTTGATTACCTATAATTGGGAAAAGGGGGGGTTGATACGGTTTGGGGAAATGGGAGAAAGGTGATTACGAATATTTGGAAATGATATAAATGATGAGAAATAAATAGGGAAATGGCAAAACACAACAAGCTGGAATTGGTAAAACGAAAAAATAAGTGGCTTTTGGGAAAGGGAAAGGAATATGTTGGTCATTAGCTTTTCCCTGTCTTCTTATAACATTTTAGGTTCTTGATATTTGGGTTATTGGATGTGGTTTGTTTCCATTGATTTATTCACTTTTTTACCTTTTTTGGGCCATTTAGGGCTTGCTATATGGTGTGAGGTTCCTCACTGTGTTGAAGACCGTACGGTGACCCCTAGATGATTTGTTTTGGGTCGTTTTGACCTGGACATGGGATGTTGTCTCCTTGACATATACCCCATTTCCTTTCTTTTTCATAGAATTGGTATTTTCATTCCGAAGCACCTCAATGTAATACTTACGTCAAACGACGACCACATTATTGACTGCTTTATCTGCCAGAACAAATATATATTCTTTTACCAAATCTTTAAACTTTCGTTTAATTTTTGAAATCGCAGGAATTGTATTCTGCTGCTTATAATGTGTTTCAAAATGATTTATTCGGATATCAACAACTTCCACGCATTTGTTAATGAAAATGTCTAATGATTTTCTATCCGCATTTTCTCTTTTACACCACTTTTTACAGAATGACATGACGGCTTTTTAATGACTTCACGACAGTCCTTCCTAATGATTTTTGAAGGAAGACGATATTTGGGTCCTTTTTGGAGAAAGGTTTTTACCTCTCGGTCCTGGACGATGTGGAGGTCCCCTGTAATAACATGACCACAAGGTTCATATCGAAACTTCGAGCTTGCACAATTTCAGGTCAAGGATGAATTTTGATTAATTTCAGGATTTTTGGTAACATAGTGAATAATTAAAAATAAGGTCTCCTGTAGGATTTTGTAAGTATAAGAAATAATGGGTGGTTCCATATTATCAAGATAATGAGGAATAAGTTTTAAAATTTTTGAGTCTCTAAATATACTAGATACATTAATAAGATCGATCCCTTTGTTGATATACGGTAAAATTAGAAAATGTCTTTAATGGTCTTCAGGTTTATCAATTTTAGGAAACAATTTGTGGTAGCAAAATGCGCTGACTGATTATTCCAGCACCTTCATACGTTGGACAGTTACTCAGAGTTACTGGGACTCGTTTAGCCCTCTAAACGAGACCCAGTAACTCTGCTCTCCTTAGAAAAATATAGGTATTTTACACTGCATTGATCGTGCGTTTCTCCACACAGTTCGTCTACAATGGTTGGCGACCAGGATTTCCGTATTTTGACCTAACTACCTCGCTTAGACAGGGCATAACCCTATTCACAACTTGTAAACGCGCCCGGTAGCTCTGTATTGTGAGCGCCTGAAAACCGATTCAGGTGCCGGGTCTATTTTTGATGCAACCCGTTTTGATATATTAACTAAATGTGATTTTGACATTCATATGTTTCATTCAATTAAGTATCACTTCTTATGGTTTTGATTTTGACGGTAGTGATGTACCTGCCGCGAGATTCTATCTAAGGTTTACCAATTCAAATTTTTCTGATTCCTTGAGAAGGATTCCAAAGTATGAACATTACAGTGTTGAAAGTTAAAGAGCAAAGTTGTTGACGAAACATTTGATTGGAAAAAAAACTGATTTAAGTCTAGTGAGGAAAGAATTGAAAAATTAAAAAATAAATAATTTTAAAATATCTGGTAAGACTTCATAAGAGATCCAACATGCTCGTTCATGTCGTTTATATTTCAATTTTCTGCCATTTTCTACAACAGTAGATACAGCCCAACACCAGTATCATGAACTTAATTGTAAATAGAGTTCTTGCAGGTTGGCATTTCTTCAAATTGTGTCATTTTAGT
Organism: Modiolus philippinarum; assembly: GCA_002080025.1. Taxonomy (NCBI): domain Eukaryota; kingdom Metazoa; phylum Mollusca; class Bivalvia; order Mytilida; family Modiolidae; genus Modiolus; species Modiolus philippinarum. The sequence continues at coordinate 103,487 of MJUU01017497.1, read as the reverse complement.
GCATAGCAATTTTTAGGGGATTTGAGGACTGTAAACTGAGATTTTTGCAGTAATCGGTATTTTACCACAGTATCTGGTAGCGCACCTCAGTTCTGAAGAGAATGTCGACATCAGTTGAACCTGCGTCTTTTAAATGCAGATTTTGAAGAAAATTAATCGAAAGAATACTACTGAGAAATTTTAGAGTTATCATTCTTTTACCGCAGTATATTTTTAGAGATGCTTGGTTCTGATGGGAATGTTGAAGTCCACTTCTTGTAAGCTGGTTATAGCTTTATTTGATGTAAATGTGATAAATCATCAATTATCATATACAAGATCGAATCACTAACTTAACTTTTGTATTGTAACGGATTTAGCATTTTCCTTTCAAAATTATTTTTTTAACATTCTTTCTTTTAATTTATAAGTATGTGGATATGATTACACAAATTAATGAATAGTAACTTTCATACTGCTTAATTTTAATTCTCAGTATTATTTCATCTGAAAAAGAAAATGTAAGGCAATTGCCGTTTTAAGTCTAAGTGAGTCTAAACGAGTCTTAGTTAACTCACCATTTTGGATGTAATTATTAATTTTCCTTTCCGAATTTCCACATGAATGAATCAGTAATTGTTGGGGCACTGTCAATATTATACTCATGTTTTATAATTATGTATTATTTCAGGTACTCTGGTCAAAACTCAGTCTCTATATTGTGGTCACTTCGCTAATGTCCGCCATATTGTTTACTGCCGTAAACCAGTATGATTGTCGTTCAGCGTTGTGAACGTCAATATAGAGTCTATGGAGTCGTTTTTAACGTCATTTTGGAGTCTTTCGAGTCTCAGAATAGTATAAATAGCGGCAATTTTCTGCATATCGTCAGTCGTGATTCGGCTCCCAATGGTAAAAGTCGTCAGCACTTAAAAGCCATCTTAAGCTAATTTAAGCTTCTTTAAATCCTCTCTACGCTTGACCGCAACTGGATTTACAATCAATTTCAAGGTTAATACAATTCTAGCATTAAAATTGAGTCTTTGACTCCTTTAATCAAATCGAGTCTCTGTAGACGGCAAGGCATATTTAATTAAAGACTCAAGCACTAAGTCTCAATAAATATATAGATGTAGATGGAGTTTAAACCATATAGATGTATAACAATGTCAAACGAGTCTCTTTCGACACACCTGATGTTTCTATGATGAAATATTTAATTTGAACCATAGAATAGATGTAACACTCTGGCAACGAGTCTCGAACTTTCGACACACTTGATACATATTGTATACCACATTGACGTAGTATTTATTTCACGCTTGATATAAATAGATGAGAACGGTATATCTGACGTCCACATGGTCCAGAAGTACAAAAGATACAAGTAATCCGACTATAAATAAAACAAACAACTAAGTTTTATATTTTATTGGTGTATATAAAAATACATATTGAGATGGGATTCATAACGTTCATCTATGAAACACAACACATGATACATTGAAAACCACCGTCTTTGTTCCTGCATTTTATTGTATTATCTTCTATATTTTATTTTGACCAGAGTACCATAGCTTGCTTGCTTGTAACTTGAAATTGAATTATATGGATACTATGTATTCGCCTGTCTAACAAAACTAACAACTAGCTGGAAGAAATAGATCGCCTTGATCGATTTGACATTATCGGTGTCAAGCCTTTTGAGGGGAGTACATTAATAATTATAAGTATATTCCTTGGAGTAATTGTACCATAAGAGACACAACCTATCGGTGTATTGTTGGGAATCTTTATTTGATTTGTTGTTGGAAATCTGATTTATAACACTTCAGCAGTGGCCTTTTCTGAAAAAGGCTACATTGGTGGCCAGTGTGGGGATCCCTTCAAAAAGGGTTATAATAAATTGCTGAAGTCACACAAATATTTACGCTATTAAAAATGTCTTCAAACAGGCAAAGACAACCGAGTTTTATGACGTTTAATGAAAATGATATAGACGAAGATACTCCAACAATATCGGGAGCTCGGTCACGACTCCCCGCATCACAAAGGGACCCTCAGTCACATCTGGTAGACTTAACACCATCTGGAGAGGTTCAGATGCGGGTAACACAAATCGAGTCAGTGTCAGGTCAAATAACACCTAGACGAACTGACACACATCTCGAAGAACACACTGAACAGGCTAGAGAAATGGAATCTAGGGATATTGATAGACTTAAACGGGAGTTGGCTCAACACAGAGAGGCAGAAAAATGAATTCAGGATCTATTGGATAGTCACTCGGGCGACGAAGGTCGTATTTCCTGTGGAGGGGGAGATGGTGTAAATAAAGGGTTCCCTGGTCTCCTAGATAACGGGAGGCGGCAACAGGAAGATCTCCGGGGTCAAAATGTGTACCAGTGCTTTGAGCTCGGCACTAACCCTTCACGGCGGGTGCCCCTTAACATGCGTGCTGAGGGGCATAGACCATCTGTTGATTTCAACAGAAACCGGTGTGTAGACACCTTGACTTACCCAGTAGAAAATAGTAATGTGGATAACTATATGAGAAGAAATGAGACAAACTCTGATTTTCCAGTCCCCGATTCTAATACAAGATATATTAGGCCTGAACAGATGAGTCAAATTAAACCCAAACGCCCACCTGTATTTGACGGAAAATCAAGTTGGCAAGATTTTCTTGTTCAATTCGAGATGATATCAACTGCCAATAAGTGGACAGATATTACAAAAGCATACGAGCTTGCAACAAGTTTGGGAGGGGTAGCACAAGGCATAATTACAGATATTGACCCTGATAAACGTTTGGACTATACTCATTTGGTAAAAGCCCTTACTTCGAGATTTGAGCCAGAAAACCAAGCAAGCATGTACAAATCACAATTAAATTCTTTCTGTAGACGACATGGCCAGACATTACCAGAGTTGGGACAAGAAATTAGACGTTTAGTGAGGTTAGCTTACCCTACCGCACCATCTGATATACGGGATCAATTGGCAAAAGATTGTTTTGTCAGAGCAATAAACGACCCTAGAATACAACTTTCAATATTTCAGAGAGATCCTAAAACTGTAGATGATTGCATAAGATACGGTTTAGATTATGAAGCGTTTATTGTTGATCAGAGAAGGTACAATCAAAGGCAAGGCGTACGTATGCAGTACGAGACGGATTTTTCTAATACATATGAGACCACACATTCTATTATAGCTAAGATGAGCCAACAGATCGACAAACTGGCAGAAGCAAGAGACGAGAATAGGTTCAGCACTGCATGTTTCTATTGTGGAAAAACTGGACACTTTAAGAGATCATGCAAAAAATACGCCAGGGATATGGCTAGGAAAAACAACACGCGTTGGACGTATACAAATCAAAGTACTAAAGGTACTCATGGAACTCAGACTGACTTAAACACCCAGGAAAACACACATATGCTGGGGATGGGGGCCGTTCGCCAGCAGAGAACTCAATAGAATCCAGGTCCAACAACTTTGTAAAAATAAACAAGCAACACAATTTGTTTCTAAAATGTTTTATTGCTGATATTGAGATTAATTGTTTAATTGATACTGGTTCGACAATTTGTGTTATTCATCCTAGGAAGTATTCTTTACTTCCAAAAACACTGCGACCTAAGATTTATGTAAATAATAAGAAATTATGTCTAGCTGATGGTAGCGAAATTAAAACAAATGGTTATGTTAACTTACCAATCAAAATGGGGAATCTCTGTTTGGAACAAAAATTTACAATTGCAGATATAGATGTACCTGCAATTATTGGGTATGATTTTTTGGAGGACAATAAATGCACTATTGATATTGGGCATGAGTTACTGACTATTCAAGGCAATGCCTTTAAATGTACAAAAGAGAGTGAGATGAATTCCCTATTCAAGGTGAAACTTGTAGAAAATGTTACCATTCCCGCAAATACTGAAGTAATGACATATGGCAAAACTGTCGGTGATACCAGTGGTATCATGAATGCTATTCTTAAGTATTTGCCTACAAAACATACTGATGGTCTTTTGGTAGCAAAAGCTCTAATAGATCCAAGTACAGGGACAGTACCACTAAGACTAGCCAATATTTCAGATTTTGATCTAACTATACATAGAGATGCATGTATTGCAACATGCGAGTCAGTTGATTTAGAACAAGAATCATTGGGATATGATGTTGATAAGTTACTTAAAGTTAGTACAACCGACAGTAACAACGAGTCCTTCGGTCACTTGGAGGAACTGGCTAAAAGAAGTAGTAATCTATTGACAGATGAACAGGCACAACAAGTAAACAATTTGTTACAAAGTCACAGTAGTAAATTTTCTAAGAGCAAAGATGATTTGGGAACAACTGACACTTTGAAGCACAGAATTAACACTGGTGATGCAAACCCGATAAAACAGCAACCCAGACGGCTACCTATCACAAAAAGAGAAGACGTAGAGACCGAGATAAAACGACTACTAAACTGTGGAATAATTGAAGAGTCTAAAAGTCCTTGGGCATCACCTATAGTACCTGTGACAAAGAAGGATGGTAGTACACGTTTGTGTATTGACTATCGCTCACTTAATTCTGTGACAGTAAAGGATTCATATCCATTACCCAGAATTGATGATTCTCTTGACACTTTACGAGGCTCACACTGGTTCAGTGTATTGGACTTATCCAGTGGATACTGGCAGGTAATAATGGATGAAAAAGATAAAGAGGGGACTGCTTTCACCAGTACAATTGGTTTATTCCAACTTAATGTGATGGCAATGGGTCTTTGCAACTCAGCAGCCACATTTCAACGACTCATGGAATTCATTTTGGCAGGACTAAACTGGAAGACATGTCTGATATATATAGATGACATCATTGTTTTCTCCAACTCATTTGAGACTTGGTGACGTTTTAGAGAGAATAGGTTCCCATGGTCTTAAAGTGTCACCTAAAAAGTGCACTCTTTTCCAGAACCAAGTTTCATTTCTGGGACACATTGTCTCAAACAAAGGTATCGCTGCCGATCCAAGTAAAATAGAAAGCATAAAAACATGGCCTTGTCCCAAAAATATTAGAGATATTAGAAGTTTTATAGGCACCTGCTCCTATTATAGAAGATAAATCAAGGACTTTGCATCAATAGCCAAACCCCTACACAAACTCACTGAAAAGAATTGCCCTTTTAGGTGGACAGATGAATGCGATGTATCATTTCAGAAATTAAAATCATGTTTAATTTCTGCCCCAATCTTAGGATTTCCAGACATGAGCAAGAACTTTATTTTAGATACAGATGCCAGTGGTTATGGCATCGGGGCAGTCTTATCACAAATTCACAATGAGAAAGAGGTAGTCATTGCTTATTTCAGCAAAGCACTCAGCAAAACCCAAAGACAATATTGTGTTACTAGAAGAGAATTGCTAGCTGTTGTTTTAGGGATTAAACATTTTCACCATTATCTCTACGGTACTAACTTCTTGGTTCGTACTGACCATGGTGCCCTTACTTGGCTTCTGCGGTTCAAGAATCCTGAAGGCCAAATGGCCAGATGGCTAGAAATGCTTAATACATATAATTTTGAAGTAAATCATACACCTGGTAGACAACATGGGAATGCAGATGGCCTTTCCCGCCGACCATGCTTCCCATGTAATCACTGTAGTAAGCAAGATGAAAAAGAAGGAAATAACACTGACAATGATGATGTCCAAGAACATATCAGAACAACAAGGGCACGAGATCAAGAGACCACCAATGAGGAAAATCCAGTTTCCTGGTATGAGAAGAAAACACAGCACGAAATACATGAAGTGCAAATGAGTGACACATTACTTCAGAAAGTCTACGATTTGAAAACAAAGTATAATGAAAGACCAGAATGGTCTAAAATAGCGATTGAAGATATCAAATTTAAAAAGTATTGGTCCCAATGGAATAGGCTAGTTGTTATGAACGACAATCTTTATAGGAAATGGATAAATGTTACAACCGAAGAAAGTAATTTGCAACTTTTACTTCCTGAAGTATGGAAAAATGATGTCCTTCAGATGTTACATGACAATCCAACTACAGGACATTTAGGAATCCAAAGAACAATAGCCAGAGCACAGTACAGATTTTACTGGATCAGATACAAAGAAGACATAACAGAATGGATAACTATGTGTGACCAATGTAGTTCAAGAAAACAACCATATAGAAAGGCAAAGAGTGCCATGAAACAATATAATGTTGGTGCACCATTAGAGCGAGTTGCAATAGATATCATTGGACCACTTCCAACATCATACAAGGGTAATAAATATGCCCTTATTGTATCCGATTTTTTTACAAAATGGGTCGAGGGTTATCCAATGGCAGACTGTGAGACAACAACAATAGTAGATAATTTTGTTAATCAATTTGTATGTAGATTTGGTACTCCATATCAAATTCACACTGACCAGGGTAGACAATTTGAATCAGGCCTTTTCAAAGAACTATGCAGCAAATTTTCAATTCAGAAAACAAGGACAACTGCATTTAGACCACAAAGTGACGGCCTAGTGGAAAGATTCAACAGAACACTAGAAGATATTTTGAGTAAATACATCAACAAAAATCAAAGGGATTGGGACGAGCAATTACCCTGGGCTCTAATGGCCTACAGGTCGTCTCGTCATGATACAACAAAATTTTCCCCTAGCATGATGATGCTAGGTAGAGAGACTCAATTGCCTGTAGACTTAGTCTACGGCCCGCATCCTCAGTATGATCTTTACACTGACGAGGTCAGTGCTAAATATGAATATGTCCAAAGTTTACAAGATAATATTTGGAAAGTACACAATAAAGCCAGAGCTAATATAATAAAAGCTAGTGACAAACAGTAGCGTCACTATGACATAAACTCTTATCAAAATACATACAAAGTTGGGGATGTTGTCTGGTTGTTTACATTTACCAGGGCAAAGAATAAAACACCAAAACTACAAAGAAATTGGGATGGTCCCTATTTTATTACAGAAGTTATATCAGATATTATATATCAAGTTAAAACAACACGAACTGCAAAGCCTAAAATAGTGCATCATGACAGGTTAAAACCCTATTTTGGACAAGTCCAAAACTGGGTCAAACAGGAACCTTGCTCTTCTTAACTGTCAAATCAAAGTACTGACAGCACAGTTGTAACCACTTCTTGATCTGAAATATAATACATAACAAGGTATTATTTGAATGTCTGTTATCTGAACTGGTTAATATTTGACTTAAAACATTTTTTAGAAGAAAAAAACAAACCGGTTGAAATTTGAATATTCCATGTTAGATACTTACCATGAAGTTCAGCAAGCTGTGATATCTGGTCACCTGGTCATGTTCCAACATTTCTAATCCTGTATTATTTTTAAATATTCCTTTATGTTGTCTTTACAGAATGTTTCCATGCAAGTTTTGTGAGGCACTGTATCGTTCGAAAGATACACTCATGCGTCATGTCAGGGGCAAACATCCCACAACAATTATTCGGTGTAGATTTTGCAGTTATGTCCAGTCAACTAGTAAACAATATAGAATGAACCTACACATGAAGGCTAGGCACTCTAAAGCACTAAAGGATGAAGAAGAAAAGAAACAAGATGAGACAATCATCCCAGCTTCACCTTTCGTGAAAAGACCTAAAGGGGGAGATGAGAACAACAATAATAATGAAATCAAAACTAATGATAAGAAAAAAATGAAAGAGGATAGACATGACAAAAAGAAGGGAAACAATGAGAAAAAAGAGAAAAAGAAAAAGAGTAAACATTCTGAGAAAAAGACAACAGAGGAGAGAACTCCCAAAAAATTAAGTGACTGTGATGGTTCATTCACAGATATCTCATCGCCCGCTAGCATTGTTCTAGGTTTTGAGGATCACGGAGAGGTGTCTCCACTAAAAATGGCTTGTAGAGATTTGTTTGGGTCACCAAGGAAGGTTGTTTCGCCGTTGCCGCCATCACCCAAGAAACCTAGGATTGAAAACAGGGACATAGACAACCCTTCTAGTAATTTTATTGTCATTGAAGATGAGAACTTAAAGGAA